>DWBA01000198.1:0-15454 GCA_018236825.1 Apodemia zela | reverse complement strand
TCGATTGACATCAACCGCGTTTCGATAGGTCAAGCCGTTCAAAAGTTATGAGATGTTTACACACACACACACACACATACATACATACATACATAGTGATGTCATCCCAAAGATAGTCTGAAAAGGTTCCTAGGACTTCAAAACGTGGAGATCCGGTGAAAACTCGATTTTGGAAAATCGGGGCAGAATCAGCAACTTCCTTATACTAGTACTAACATAGCCGGAATTTAAAAATTTGGGTATAGATTATTATATAAAGTACATAGTGAATGATAATATAGTAGAAATAATATAAAGTAGTAAAAATTATGAAATATCATAATAAAGTCTTGAGACCTTAAGAGTCTACTTACCATTATTAGTAGTGGGTGTTGTATGAGTGTATCTAAATTATGAATGATTAAATAATTGGGTACGGTTAATTAGTCTTGTTTAGCAAAAGTAAGTACATATAGTGGTAGGAAATTGCATTTATTTTGACACTAGTCAGAAATGTACATGTAAACTACTTCATGTTGATGGGTGGCATCTGTATGTTCGTTTCTTTTTTACCAATTTTAAAGATGCAAAGCTTTTAATATCTCTGGCTTTTTAAATTTGTAGTTGAATTTTAAATATGTAAGCACTATTAAATTTGATTTTTCATCATAATCCTATTAACACCAAAGATACTTATTAATTATATTGTTATCCATATAGCAGATAGCTTAAGCTACAATAGCAAGTTTTCTGTTTCCCTTTAATAGCAAACATTATTTACTTGTCTACATTAAGGCATCGTAGACAAGTAAGATACTGATTAATTATACTGTTATCCATATAGCAGATAGCTCAAGCTACAATAGCAAGTTTTCTGTTTTCCTTTAATAGCAAATATTGTTTACTTGTCTACATTAAGGCATCGTAGACAATTAAATTAGGTATTTATCTAATTTTTATTTATGAAGGGTACAGGAATAAAAGGAGTTCATTGACATTTTAATTGGTGGATTACTCAAAATCAACAAATTAAACTTTAAGTAAATTTAAAATAGCCAGTTGTAATATTAAATTATCTGCCTAACTAAGCTAAAACAGTTTTAGCTTAGTTAGGCAGATAATTTACACCTTTTATGCTAGTTCAGAATGTGTTATTTATTTAATATGAACCACCAACAAAATTACATGTGATTTATAAGCATATACATATTTAGACATTAGTTGCTAAGTTTACATATAATTTCACTTAAAGGTAGTTACAGCATGCATATTACACATATCAAGTCGTATGAAAGTAAACCTATTATGTATTTGTACGTATGATACAAAAGCGCGAATATATCGTTAAACAGAATTCACTTGCCACCTCTTAGTGAGGAGTCAAGTGTCTTAATGAAAGGGCGAGCTTATCTCTGAAAGAGATGTCTACCAGCAGACCCGAGAAACGAGAATGCGCAAATATAAGTAGAACATATTGGACAAGTGCATATCTTACAACTATAACTATATATATAATAATAAAAAAAATGTTAACCAATGCCCCAGAATGCCTTTCAAATTAATAATTATTTTTAAAAATTAATTTTTAAATATAATTAAAAAAATCAACGAAAAGTGTTATAATATGTGTCCTTCTTTTTATGTACGTAGTACATATATATACAATCGTATGTACCAACCTGATAAACCATTATATTTTTGATAATTCCTATATTTACAGTCCCACAGATAACCTATACCCCAAGTGATAATTAAGAAACAGAAAGGTGATCTAGTCACGACCTACATTAAATTGATCACTTTCTTGTTTCGGTTTATTTAATATATTTTATCGGTAAATACTTAATTTCAGTTTTGAATTACGCATCTTGGACATATGTCCCGCAAATTACAGTCCCAAGCTTGGCAAGCCTACTCACAAGCCTTCGAAGGGGAACATCGTTTTTGTCTGAACATGTGAATCGCGTTTGAGACGCGTGTTCGTTTCTTATTAGTCTGGATTGCGTATTCGTTTTTCGCTTGTTTTTCGTAAATGTGCCCCAGGCTGTGCACCTCTGGTTTTCAGTATTCATACATTGTGGTCTTATGTGTGGTTTTCAAGTATTTAGATCTTTAAAGTAAAGTAAACAATGTTTGTAATCTACGTTAATTTATGGAGCTTTGCCGATTTTTTTTATTTTTTTTTAGTATTAATGGAATTACAAATTTACTTTCCGCAAACAGTATTACAAAGGGCAACCAAGAAGAGTCACAAATGTTGTATTACATAAATTATTATTAGCTACTGTATCTAGTATCTAATAAGCTAATATCTTATTAAATACCAACTTTATAGTATACTATAAAGATAGAAATTCTGTTTAAAATCGATAATTTATGCAAGTGGCGTTGCCATCCCGCCACACGAATTCACTCATCATTAACATCTTTGGTGTCTATAAGCGATGGTTTCTCTTTCCATCAGGAGAGCCATCTACTTGTTGCAATCTAATGGTATAAAAAATCAAAAACAGCTTTGAATAAAATAAATAAGTATACATATTTATACCAGTAGCGCTAACATAAAACAACAAAATACTTATCAAGACGGATCTTGACGAAAACCCCGAAAATTTCCAATTCTGAATTCCGCGAAAATCATTTATCAGCGTGGAATTAGCGAGTCACACATGTGAAATGTCGATGGTAAGCGACGCGAGCGATATGACACCGCTTCCCTTATGTTTCGAGGATTTGGGAAAAGAATTGTCGCATATATCACCGTTAATAGGGTGAGGAGAGAGCACTACTTATGCCTAATGCGACAAGGAAACATGGTGCTTGCGAACACATGAATATATTTTCAGAACTGGATCTTCGGCATTGAATATGTGAGCAATGCGAGCCAAGTGCTTACAATTCAATGTGGTCCTTACTAAATATTATTTACGACTAACTGCATCCAAAAATCTACAACTATGCGCAATCATGTGATTTTTATGTGTGTGCTGTTACTCCTTCATGCTTTAATGGCTGGATGGATTTGTATGAAGTTTAGTATTGGGGTAGTATATGGCGTAACTTAACACATAGGCTACATTTTATTTCAAAAATTTATAGTTCCCGTGAGATTTACAGACAACACTTGCACTACGAAATGCAATTAGTATCCTTCTCGTATTCGTATACAGTGTGTAAAAAAAACCCTGTCCGACCCGAAAGGAGCATATAGCTAGGTCGATGACATTATCGAAAAAAGTAATAAAATTACTATATTTATAAAATACAAATATAATGGATTTGAGAATACTCGTATTTACACTTCAATTTCCCTAAAATTTGGGGACTATTTTAAACAGAGAACATCATGTCGAATCAGTGCCCGCACATAGACGTCGCGCCGCTACTACATCAAACGAGCCAACCACTCATTGATGTAGCCGTCGTCTTTGAACATTTTTGGTCAATATTTAGTGATGCCATAGTAATACTTGAAATATTATTTAAAATTAATTTATTATTTATTTTAAATGGGGTTAATTATCTGTCTATATCCACAAAATAATAACCTTTAAATAATTTGCTTACTTTGGGGTTAGATCAATTCGTGTAATGTGTCCCGGAATATTTATTATTTATTATTACTTTAACGATCGGACAGGGTTTTTTACACACTGTTTATTAGCTACAACCGGTTCTGTGATTACAGCTATCGAATTCGTATCGTATCCGTCTGGAATAATGCATTTTTTGAGATAAAATTAGCCTTAATATTAAATCTGGCTATAGACTAAATATAAACTGAATTTCTATTTGTTTCAGCGAGAATTAACAAACTCACACATATAAATTTTCATAATTATAATTTAAGTGGGACTCTGAGATTTGAATCTATTCAGAAAATGGTTTTGAAAAAAATATTGTAACTTACTTTGCACTGCGACTTTCCACTAGTCGTCGGCAAACTTTGTAAGACTGTTTCATATAGTACGCAGTTTGAAACGAGGTGTAGTAAAAATAGACAAAATGTATCACGTTGCCATTATGTTGTGATCCCGAAAAGATAATAAAATACAGACATCATGATACTCGCACTTAAGTATATGTATGAAAAATATATAGAATATTTATATTTTTTTATAAAAAAAGCATATTTATGTTACTGGATAATAATTTGAGTCAGTGAACGAAGCAACAGGCATTAACTAGTAAATAAAATTATCAGATTGCTATAAGGACACCTGTTTTCCACCATTTCGTAAAATGTACACACTGTTAACCTCTTTTACAGTAATGGTAATAAAGAGGTGACAGAGTCGTAAACAGGACTAAACGATACTTCGTAAAAAGCAACGACTCCTGTAAATATGGATAGACGATGTCTTCTACGATGGTAAAATTACGACGGATAAAGAGAAGATGCTTTTAGTACCGGGGCAAAGTCATGAAAAGTTAATTTTTATGGACTGCCGTCAAAAATAAAAACATCTTTACGTATACATGTAGACGAGTTTCATTAGATCTTAAGTGTAAACAGCTGTTTGCTTTTTATGACACCCAAGTATAATTAAAGAGTTTCAAGTATGAAGTATATTTATTAAAGTGCAAGCTTTTGCCTGCGACTTCGCTTACAGACCTAAAGAGGAATTAACGTAGGTACTTTCATTAAAGTGATATCAGACGGTTCACTCGAGTGAATGCGTAATTTTTCTTTCATTTTCTGCGGAACTCTTGTTTCATTTTTTGTTTAGACATTTTATTTCGAGTCAAAGGCACAGAAGAAAATGAACGAAAAGTGAATCGTATCGATTGATATCAGTATAAATCACCTTTCTAAACAACTTTTTATATTTAAATATTAAATGTCAAATTTTTATCTTGGTAGTTTTTATGCAAATCCAGAAGTTATGCTAGATTTCATTATAATTATGCTGGTTTTGTTCCTGATTTATGTTATATAAACTTATATAATATAAATAAATTTTTATTTCGGGATTGCTTTTTTTACCTAACATTTACTGGACCTCTCAGAACAAATCGATCCAGTTATAACGCGATATCTACCTAGCTCACTTACATTCCCAGTGTACCTGACATTTTCCCATACTGTAAGGTTTCCCTATTCAGGTAAAGGAATTTTCAAATGAGATATTTTTAAATAATGATTAAAAAAACAATAAAAATAAAAGTGTTGGTCCGTTTTGGAATTTCTATTAAATGGGCCGTTTTTTCTCATAACTTGCCTAGAATAGAATGATACAATTTTTTTAACTGACGAAGTAACAAAGTTCACTGACAAAAGATTTTTGATTACGACTCAATTAAATTTTGTTTTTTTCATTAACTGCCCATTTTAATAATTGAATTTATAACTGCAACCAATAGCGTAGTTTCTAAAAATTACATATAAAGACAAATTACACTCAAATGTAACCTCACGCCCATATCCCCGAAGAGGTAGGCAGAGGTACAACCAGTGCACCCACGATTAGCCGAAGAGACTCCGGTCCGACAATGTGATAAGTTCCAATCTCGGGCAACGTTAATTTTATCAGAAAACTGAAAAAAACTCATTTTTTAATTGCCCGACCCGGGAATCGAACCCGGGACCTCATGTAGTCAACGCCGACAACAGACCACTAGACCACAGAGGCGATTAATGTTAAGACATTTTAGTGTATCGCCTCCGTGGTCATTATTTACTTACAGTCATTCAGGTCATTAATAAGATACAGGCGTGAAGATACTTCATTTTAAGGCGTTAATGAGTATTGTGTTTGAGCTTGTTACCTGAAATAAAAAAATTCATTCATTCATTCATTCATTCATTCATTGTACCCAAAGATATCGTCTAGGCTAGCAGCCTAGCATTTTCTAAAAATATTTTTTTTTCTTATTTTTAACAGTACTGTTTTAGCCTAGGCTTGCTTCACATCAAGTTTCGGGACAGCCTAAATAGTTAAAAAGACTATGTTTCGAATCATGCATACATGCATAATGCATAGTTGTGTTTCTACTTTTACTTTATATCAAAAAGTAAACAAAGGAGAGACTGCATAACTTCCCACTAAATTTTTACAGGGTGTGTTTATTTGTTATTAACTTAAAATGCTTTGAGACAAACCTCCTAGTCCTCGCGAGAACCAAAATCAGCTGAAGATTATGCTAAATACGTGTAAGTATTATATTCGGCGACACACAACGCATAAGTAAGGAGTTTATCAAGCAGCCCTCGCTAAAAAGCTGTTATATTTTCAACACATGATTATGTAAAAGAATTCCACGATATTAGCATACGGGGGTAAGAAAATGTGTGTCGTTAAGATTCGAGGTTACTCGATTTGCATTTGGAGCGTGTCTTAGCGCTACATCACAATATTATAGGAAACTTTACAACAATTGCTGTGCGTTGAGGTGCGTCATACTAAACATACTTAACCTGTTGGTCAAAATTCTAGTTCTATTAAATGTTGATAGGATTTTTTTATATCACAGCATAGCAAACAAGCAGATAGCTCTGCTGATAAAAACAGATGACCATCGCCTTTAGACATCGAATATGTTAATGGTGCGTTACTTCTCATATGTTGAGATGGTAATGAGATAGGTGGTAAACATTACAGAGGGCATTGAAGATTATTCGGCATAAATAGGTAATACGGTGGAACCATACCCGGGCGAGACGTTAAGGAACTATACTACCTAATAGTCAGTACAGTAATGACATGTTTGGCTAATCATTTGCCTTCTACGAATTGCCTAGCGAAATGGCAGATGGGAATTCCTTTAAAGAGAAACCCATACCAACAAAGGGGCACCTAATGAAATTTGATGTGCCAAATTATTTAAAGGTGATTTAACTCAGGTTTATCATTCAGTAGGTACATCATATTGACATCTGCATTTTAAAATAATTATTAATGAATAAATATCTAATTGTACTTAAAAACAAATCGTTCAAAAAGGTATAAAACCAACAAAAACAGCCAGTAGTAAAAAAACTGTCTATTATTTATGTCGTTCAATTCATTTAAAAATTCAATGAAATTCAGGTAAAAAAATTCAATGAAATATAATTTAAACGCAGTGTTAATTGCAACAACCGACTTCCCATTACAAGTGTTTTTGTAACCCTGCATTAGATCTCCACCAAGTTTAAATGAGACCACATGGAAAGCATACACTCCAAAACAAATAAGAATTTTCGAAATTGGTCCATAACTTACTTCTTTCAAAAATTCTTCTGAGGTTACAAATATACAGCCAAATTGCGAACCTCATCGTTTATGGAGAGTAGGTTGAAAATTGAATTGAATCATTTTAAGCATGACATGATTCAAAGAAAAAACAAATTATATAAGACAATTAACAATAATATGTATATTCTGTAGAACACAAATTTATATATATATTTAATTTTCATTATATCATGCAATATATGACACAGATTGTCATATATTGCATGATATATACATATAATTTACAAAATCCCTTCATTGTATGCCAAAACATACAATAAAAAATATTTCGTTATATGTAAAAGTTAATTTTCCACTAAAAAGCTTTAGTTTAAAGCACATTACTTTGATATGGATCGTTATAGTACAGCGCAATTTACACATCATATAAAAGGCATTACCTACATTTATATCCCATGTGATTGAATTTCAAAAATTTTTATATTAATAATTAAGTCAACAATAAAATAAAAGTAACAATATCTTTAAATAATGAGATGAACAAATAAACGAGCACAATTTTCTGACTCAGCAAACGACTTCCTCGTCAAGTTAATAACACAAAACAAATTACCAACGAAATCGCAGAGCAGCACCAAAACAATTAATCAAGACATTTGGCCATCAAAAAAATTAAACGAATAATCCTTCCATGCCGTGCCATTATTATTATTTAAATCTTCAGGACGACTCGGCAAAACTGTGAGATATAGATATAAGTCTGCAATAACCCATTTAGGAGGATAAGAAAAAGGGTTGGTAGTCATTAGCATATAATGACAGTAATTAAAATACACAAATAGAGCTATAAAGAAGGCCCGGCGTTGAAGGGTTGTCTTCATCATCCACGGCGAGAATTTATACATGGCAAATATTTTCACAGCGGCTTGAGCCGAATTAAGAACACCATTGTTTGATTTATTAATTAATGGACCTGACGTTGTGGTGATTATACGAAACTCATTATTGTATATAATGTGTCTTAAATACAATTATTCTGTTGAAATTTCTGGTTAAGCTTTATTAATTTATGAGAAAACAAATTTTATAAATGATTCAATCCCATTTAATCTACCAACCTATGTAAATATATATTTATGATATGCCATGAATGTTATGTGCTTTCTCATTCTTACATCCACATATTAAAAGCTAGGCTCTGTCTCACTTGGCGCATCTTCATCATTTTAATTTTTGAATTCAAGTAGGTAGATTAAATTTCATAACACTTATTCGTTAGTGAAAAACAATATCAAATCTTGTAAAAGCTTTTCAATATTAATATGAAATTTTTCTCTTTTTTTAAATATAAAACCTACTTTTTTTATTTAATTTCTCAATTATCAATTACAGACTAATAAATACTTCACAGCTCACTACTTAATTCATTTTAGTTTTGATGAACTCCACGGGAACAACTTTTCTTATGATGGATCTGCAACTTGCCTGTGTGTTAATTATAATAATATTAGTTGAAGCAACTACTAATGCCCGTTTCCTATATCAGTAAAACAAGTCGTTTTAGTTACGAGTAATAATATGTTCTACGAGGCGTAGGCTAAAACTGTCTCTATAAATGTCAAATTACCAAATGTCCAAACAACTTGAGGAACGCCTCGTTATTATTAAATTGGTTGCTAATGCCTACTGCTACTATATTTATAGGAGCCCGGCATAAGCCTCATTTTCAGATGTCTACAATTCCAAGAGTGTTTAAGTGTAGTTTACAAAAAATGTAAATCTCATTCTACAAATCATGATGATCTTGCAGAACAGGTAAAGTGAGTTTACCCAAGTGAATGAGTGAGCGGTTAGCCTGTAACCGCTAGACTGACGATAATTTAAAATATCCTCATCTCAAGTTACTAGACATGAAAAAATCAAGTTGTTTTGTATAAAGGATAATTCTAAGTGGATCCCACAAAAAGTTTTAACTATTAATGTTTACAAAAACCAAACTTCTAAACGATATAACATGAATTTTATACGTTTTCATAAATTTAAATAGTATCAAATTTTCAATCTTATTCTCAGCTTCAATCACAATACAAAAATTCAGAATTTCCATATAAATTATACTATTAACTCTACGCTCCACCGCCTGCACAGACAATAGGTCTACTAATTACGAGATGTAAAGCTTTATTAACGCAATTGGTGGTTATTAACATAAAAAAATAATATTTACCGAGTCTCGCGCCAAAGGATGCCTTTTAATTTACGAATATTGCGGCATTAAGTTCACTGTTCTCGTCTCAACCCTTCTTACAAATAATTTCAGTGATGTTTCGTCTTGAGAAATGGGATAACCACCAAGATTAAAGCCCATCACAGTTGTTATACTGAGCAAAATTTTGCATTGTAATTGACGGTGTTAGAGATTTCTATATTTAATATTTCATACACGTTTCTAGATATTTGACATTTTAAAATGAAGTGCCCTTTTCATTAATATTTTAATTAATGTTTAAGTTGAGATGTTTAAATATTATTGTAGTTATTTTTATTTAAAAGCGTTGATTATGCCAAAAAAAATTGATAAATATTATTAGATAATTATGTACGATATTTTAAATTACTGCTATTCTTACATACATACAAATTATCTTTTCGCTAAATGCCTTACAATGTATACACATAAAACCGAGTCCCATGCACCACGATCCAGAACTTGTCTTGCTTCTTCCACATACGTTACTCTCAACATACAAACACGCTGAATTTCGAAAACTTCTAATAAGTCTACCTAACGTTAGCAGGTCTATTTAATCATAGTAGTTCAGTATTGGTTTCCTCAATACCTACATCCAACCACATTCGCATTGTATATATTATGTTTTATTAATTTTTGTACATACATTTCCACCGTATTGATCCGGGCTCTCTCTGTAGAATAGACTATTAGGCGAACGATTGGCTATGCGTGGCTACTAGGTGGCACCATTAACATCTTTGGTGTCTATAGGCGATTGATGTCTCTTCCCACTAGGAAAGCTATGTGCTTGTTTGCTGAGCTACTTTTCCTGACAGCCTTAATGTCACTGATTGCAATTGTCGTGTACCAGTTTGAAAGGAGGACAGTCGATAAATTTGCACAAGACTTCCATCCCGGTTACGTGTAAAGTATGAGTAACGTATTAAGTGTTTATCGGCATCGTCACTTAATTACCATTAGAAGAGCTTGATTGATGTACTTGCTATTGCTTATTATTTGTTATAGTTAATATTGGGTGCACTCAGCTTAATGTGCTTATCCAAATCACTGGAGTGTTAACATGTCACCAGACTCCGAGCTGTTTCTGATATTATTATAATAGCAATCTGCCGGTTACGAGAAATGAACCTGGGTCCCCAAAATTTAGACGAATAGGCTGCAAATTAGATCAATAAGGCAGACTATAATTTAAAAGCTCAGAATATATGTGATTGGTGCACAAAAAAATTTGGGCTCTTGTTTAAATGTCCTGAATAGCTTTAAAACTCATTGAGTATTTCAACGAACGCTCAACCTAAGCCAAATTTGAACTTATTAAATTAGCATATAAATAGACCAAATTGTCACATCAGCTTTTTAATTTTGCCGATATTACGAAGCGATTTACAAATTAGCGGGTAAGAAAACGCCATGGAGGCCTTAAGAGGGAAGAATCAACTCGCAGATGTTCTATTTAAATGTAAATTTTGCTCCGACACGCTGACGACATGGATAAAAAAAATAATTTCGTAACGAAATATTTGACAGGCTCATCAAGTAATACGGGAGGGTAAAATTAGCTCCAACAAAACATTCTATAACCAATATTAAGACGAAAAGCAGCCTGTTCCATGCTAAGCTTGCACGGTCACATACCAAAAATATTACTTATAATTACTGGCTATTACACATTCTAAACCAAAACGCAACGGTTTAAATCACAGACGTTATAATAACAAGAATAGATAAGTAGAGTCGAGATAGTGTAAAGTACCTTAAATAGTACCTTATACAAAATAGTATGGCTCCACCCTTTTACAGTATAGACTATCTACTTTTCTGACAAGAAATTTATAAAAGGCGAATCGTTTAACTACTATCGTAAATACTAAATGGTAGACACATAAAATCTGAAACGCGTTCGGTATGACCGCCCTAATTTTTTCTTGCTACGATGGCGTCAGTCAGTGAGTTTTTTACAAACTGCCTGACAGAATGGCAAAGATCTATTCTGCAAGTTTACGGACCAACACGGGGAAAAAAGAAATTATAAGTAGCATGTTTAGCTTATGCTTACTTTTTATGAGCTCCTGACTCCGGTCTACCATTAAGATTTTTCAAGAGAGATACTTTGCCTAACTCATAATTTAGTGTCAATTAAGGTAGCCACTAGATCAACAATGTAATCTGTTCTATAAAAATAGAATGTAATTAATATAATGAAATTTTTCAGTCTGTATATAATGACAAATTATGAAAAGACAGTATTGAATCACAGCTTCACAACAAAAAGCGAGGGTGACAATCGCAGGCGGTCTGTAAAAAAGGAAATCTTTTCGTTGAGAAAAGCAACAATAAAAGAATCGCGAAAAAGGCCCGGAAGTGGAAGTGACAGATTGTCGACAATGGTGAAAAGTCACACCTCTTGCTTAGCTGCGGCCGAGCTCGGAATTAGCTATCATTTACTTAAGCACTCTATATAATTAAGTGTAACGACCATTAGTGCCGGAGGGTTGGAGTTTCTCGATGTTCTTTGTGAAATTGTTGTCTTTTGCCCACATGATCCCCTGTTTTAAAGTATACGTGTGTTATGTTTTCTTTGAGTTCGTTGTTCAATTTTATTTTAGTTCCTTTTATAAAACGCAACTAAATATTTTTCACTAATAAATCGCTTTACAAATTGCGTGGTTTGAGGTTAGATAAACTCTTTTAAGACTGATTATACTAGGTGTTAGAGCATCGCAACGTCTCGTCCGGGCATTTGGTACCACCGCTTTAGCTATTCCTGCCGCAATAGCGTCAGTAACTTTCATTGCCGTGTTCCGGTTTGGAGGTTAGGGTAGCCGGTAGACTTATCTGTGGCATTGCAATCCCGCCTCACGGATAGCATAGCACCACTAAAATCTTTGGTCTCTATAGGCGATGGTTGTCTCTTTCCATCAGGAGAGCCATCTGCTTGTTTGCAATCTTATGATATAAATAAAATCATTTGAATTTGAAATTCTCTGTTTTACTCATTAACTTTAGTACTATGTATACTATATAAAAATAACGCGCATTCAAATCTGCTTATCCGTTTAAAACCTACCGTGCCACAGACAGACACACACATAGAAATAAAACTTATGACAACCCTTTCTGCGTTAGGGGATAAAAAAGGACGATACAGTGTAGGTCATATAATTTACCTATTCACTTTTTTATAAGTGTGTTTTTATGCTTATTTATATTACAAAGTCATTTTAATCTAAATTATTTGTACCTAATGTAATTCTTAAATTCATTATTTACCCTACCTCCATTAATCCCCTTTGCATCTCGACTTAACGAATCGATAATAATTGATTAAGTACTGCGATGCAAGAATACCACAAAGGAGGCTTCGGACAAACATCGAAACAAAAACAAGCATCTCCCTTTTTTGACCGAGTCGAAGGCGAATCTGGCTTTGTTCATTTGCTCGGTAAACCGATAATTTCATTAAACAACAAAGTGGGATTCGTCGGGAGCTCTTTGTAAACACGGCAAGAAGCCAATGTCCCCCAAGATGTGAAATTCATTTGGAGAAAAAAATTTAAGTCCAAACAACACTCAAATTAAGATTCCCGAGTCCCCATTTTGTTGCTTTTAAAAATATTCTGATTACGGATCTGAAAATGTAATTAGCAATTGGAATAAGGTTTTTCTGCTTTGATTAAAATGATTTTAGCATAAATTAAATGCGAGTGCAATAAACGTAGGAGCTTACAATAATTCAATTGAAACACAACGGAATATAATTAATTGTACTTGTAATCCCGTTGGTATTATAGATGTGAAAATTTTTGCATGTGTTTGGATATTTGATATTACCAGACTACGAATAATACCAGATCGATAAGAATAAAATTTGGTATATAGATAGAACAGAGAATACTTATGACCCGAAAAATACATTGTTCCCGTGGGCTTTATCAAAAAATACTTCAGCTAACTACACGGACTGGATTAATATATTATAATTACAAATAGGTACATTTCAATGATTTAAAAAATACCTAATGCCTTAATAAAGTGCTCAATGGGGCAAATAAATATAAAATAATTTAATCCGTCACCATCGCTCGCAACCATAGATACCAAAGATGTTAATGGTGCGTTGCTATCCTTGTGGCGGGATGGTAATGCCACATGCATAAGTCTACCGGTAAGTCTGCCCTCCAAACCGGAACACGACAAGCATTGACGCTATTGAGGCAGGTGACAATGCAGATCTCTACCACCTAGTAGCCACGATGGTAGTGACTTACATATCCAATCGGTCACCTTTAAGACCTGCCTGGCAGAACGGCAGTTGGCCTGTTCTTCAAAGAAGCCCGGTAGGACACGGGGTTAATCGGGTGATATCAAAAACTTGCACACATTGTTATCTAAGTAGTATTGAGTTCATTAAAATGAAAAATATTAATAACCGATGAATTGAAATATTGATTAAACATGTGATGTTGATGTGATGTGAACTTTGTATTTCACAATACACTTACTTACATAAATAGAAAATAGAGAATTATATAAATAAAGAACTTTACTTATTTACACGGTGATTATACTCGTATTCATTCATAGTGTATTTTGCAATTTAGCTGATATTGTTCGCGTAACCTAAAACGGTCGAATTCCACAAGTTAAAAATATCGCAGAGTAATTTGGAGCATTCGGTCGGGCTACTCGCATTAAAGTTAGGTTGCCAGCAAATTAAGCCGAGCCCCCAATATATTGCGTTTGTTCTTTTGAAGCCGCCGTGGAAGGGTTAAACCAAGAATGCTTTGCTTTTTATACGAAGTCCAATAAACCGGGGGCCAGATGAAGGCTCATATAACGTGACCATGGATCTTGTAAAGTATGAAGGAGTCCCGATATTTTTTTTTCAAATATCAATACAAATAAATATCATACAACTAATTTACTACTTTTTCAGTTTTCCATGTAAAATTTAAATTTTTTATTTTTTTTCTCAAATAATTCGTTATTTTTTACAATTTGTTTAAAAGGCCTCTTCTACGACTGGATGGATTAAATTCAAATAAATGCAATGCGACATTCTAACTCAAAATAAATATTTCTGTAGGAGGATATAGAAATATTAAAAAAAATTGGTAAAGATCCGACATATTTTATGTAAATAGAGGCTGGTAGTTGGAGATATTACAGCATTTTTAGGTATATGGTACACGAAAAAGAAAACCGGGAACAACAAAAGCTGGAGTAAAACCTGTATCAGTTCAGTGTACAGGTTTTTACGTAATTGTAGAGGTCCTTGTCAACCAAATCTGCTATGTCCTCAAATCTGGCCTTATCAATAACTCTTGATTGACCTAGGAGCAAAATTTTACTCTTTTATTAATATTCTTTTTTTTCATCATTTTGTTACAATTTCGTTGTAATTGCAAAATGATAAAAAAGCTAAGTGGTTATAAAAAACCTAGTAAGTGGTGGTGGTAAATATCTTTAAAAAAGATGCAAAAATTAAGTTATTCTAAACTAAGAAAAATTATTTGAAGTATGAAATATGTAGGTAAATTATATTTACGACTGATAAGAATTGGAAACTATCCTATTTCAGGCACTTATTTATGGTCCCATTACGGATTCTATATCTCAATTTAAGTGGTCAGAAAGCTCCAGTTATTACAAGTTAGTAGAGCGATCATTTTTAATTACATATAAAAACATTAATCAATTTTAAAATGATAAAAAGCTATGACTTATTTGCTTAGTAGCTGTTTATTTGTTAAAATTAAAAAAAAATACAAATAGCTATCACTCATAAAAACAAACTTTTAAAAAGTAGTCTGCTAAATTTTAGAAAATTTATCATGCTGAAAATTTTATAATATATGTACTCGTAGCCAGCTCGTAGCAGCTTGTAAGATTTTGTTGTACTTGTAGGATTTCCAATGGATGATTATGGACTTTGCCATTTTACCGTTACTTTACAAACATTTTTAAATAATAATAATAATATGACTTGACAAATTACACGAATTAATCTAACCCCAAAGTAATCAAATTATTTGCTTGTGAT
>DWBA01000197.1:0-15483 GCA_018236825.1 Apodemia zela | reverse complement strand
GACCGATTTGAAAATTCTTTCACTTTTACAGAGCTACATCATCCAGGAGTGACATAGGCTACTTTTTTACCCGAGTGAGCAAAGAGAAATAATGTTTTTGGGTCACCGGTCATCCGAACAAAAGTCGTGGGGAACAGCTAGTAAGTTATAACAAAATAACACCCACATTCTTGAAAATAAATATTTTTCATTTAATTTTATAAATTGACCATCTTTTCTGATTTAGCGTTTTAGGGACTGTTGCCACCTGGCGCCTAGAGCGGCTGCTCTCTCCCTCCACCTCCCGGAGCGGATATAATAATGGAAAGAGATAACAAACAAATGACGGAAATGGTGCGTTCCCGTCTGTGTCGCGTCGATGCAATGTCACCTTTACTTATAAATTTGCCTGCTGGTTGCGGGTTACCTAACCTCCGAAATCGGAATGCGACAGTCCTAAGTACTGACGATATTGCGGCAGGAAAAAGCATGCACTAGCAGAGCAAGCAATGTTGCCAATACTGAGCTAGACAGTGCAGAACCACTTCAAGGCAGTCACAACTCACAATGTTTGGTCAATTGTTCCCTTTTCGAGAATGGCCTGACTGGAAAGCAGATGAACTATTATTCAAAAGGAGCCGGATTTTTCCCCGCTATAGTTAATATGATTTATAGACGTGTAATCATCACGTCCGGTTCCCGGGTGTCGGGTGGCGAGATGAGTGGTGACCGCGACCTCATCGCCGCATTTTACCGATCTGATAACGATTATCGACTATCAATCGGACCGACGGCTTTACGTGCTCGTACAAGGCACGGGAGTGTTAACACACCACCCACCAGTCCCTTAGATTTTGAATTTTTAGGAAAAAAAAATATTTATTAAACGTGGGCCCTCGTTGTAAGAGTCGAGGGACTATTAATATTTCTAAAAATTTCCAAAAGAAGAAAATAATTGTAATAGGACAAAAGGCCTTGTGTTACCTTGCAATAATTGGCAGCTTCTAATGAAACTTAAGATAGAATATGTCTTTTGTTACCTTCTCAGTTCTTACCTAACAAAAATCTGCAGCTTCTACGAGTACTAAAGCGCAAGTTAAAAAAGTCGTCTGTTACCTTTACACCTTACAAAATTGACACCTGCTTATGAGACTTAAATTAAAATAGTAACAAAGGTCAATCGTTAAAACTAGAACGCAATAAGCTAACGGTGTCTAATTAACAGTACCGGAGTGAATTGTTAAATAATGTAGTTGAACACATTACGTGGCATCGGTGTTGAGGCTATATTGAGTTGACTTATGCACTCGATGTGACATTTTGTCGCTTTTTATGCAGATTTGTAAGAACATGTGTTTAACGGTGGTTTTATATGGCGCGTATTCTGCCTGCGACACGATAATTGATAGCTAATAATATAAAGGCATTAAGACTGCAACAGGATATTTAGGTACAATCACTTGTACCTCTAAAAACCTGGATAGGATCTTCACATATATAAAATATACAAAATAACATACACCATTAACATTTTAGGTGTCTATAGGTGGCAGTATCTCGTTCCATCTATCTATATTATTTAATTTAATATTATAAAATGCGCACGATGCAGCTAGTATATATATATGTATATATATAAAGTAGCCTATATGCTATTCCAGGTCATCATCTACCTGTGTGCCAAATTTCATCCAAATCCGTTCTGCAGTTTTTGCGTGATTGAGCAACAAACAAACATCCATCCATCCATACATCCAAATATATAATATAAAATAATTATTAACTAATTTTAATAAATATAATATTAATTAAAATTAGTTAATAATATAGATATAGATGAAATTTTAATTTTAAATTTACAATCAGTTTGAAAATACAAAATACAGTTTTAAGTTTTTACTTATGGGTCGGGAGTTTTTAATTTAAATAGATAGTTGATAGGTTGAAGTACTACAACGACAGTTGCTTAGCATTTTGCTCGCACAGAGTTTCAGTTTCAATTTAGATTACTACGGATAGTAGTAAGAGGAGGGGGTGTGAGATTCAGGCCCCAATTTTTGAAGGAGAGATCTACTGCCTTACTACCAGTCATCTCGTAAAAGACAAGAAAAGGCTATTACGTATCATTGATCAATCTGACTATTAACTAGGTAGCAGAGTTCTACAACGTTTTGTGTTAGTTTTAAATAACACGTTCACACCTTAATTAATGTTTAATTACGTATTGAATTACACCTTCTCTTGCTTTTAACATGATGCCTAGTAGCAAAGAATACAACTTTAAAAAAAGTAGTATTTTCACGCCCGTATCCCCGAAGAGGTAGGCAGAAGTACAACCAGTGCACCCACGATTAGCCGAAGATACTCGGTCCCACAATGTGATAGGCGGCTAGCCTGTCGCCAACCGGACACTTTTCGAATCCCGGGCAACGTTGATTTTATCAGAAAACTGAAAAAACACATTTTTTTAATTGCCCGTCTCGGGAATCGAACCCTATAGAGGTAAATAGTACTCAATAGCATTAAAAAATTAATAAGTATATATATCTATATTGATATCTGAATCCGCCATAAAGTTTATAACCCTGATTATACCTTACGCGTTCTTAAGTTTAAAATGAATATTAATGTTGGTGAGGGTCCAAATGTTTCATCGAAGATACGACGGCAGGGATTAAAATTTAAATAAATTACGTTGAACTTTAATTGTATTTGAGGATAATTTTCCAAGCGCCTGAATCCTAGTCCAGACGGTGTGGTGTTGCGACGATATGGATTACCATGGAGAGGCGTGACAGTGATAAAGTGGGTTTTACCTTAAGACTTTTCACTAGTAACGACGATGACATTGCGTTTTATCATTCTAGGGTATATTGTTTAAGTTATTATCTAGCCTTAGTCATTGTTTGTATTACTATGTCCATAAAAAATATAAATCTAATTTCATTATCTCTAAACCAATCTTGTGAAAATTATCGAGATATTTCTTTTCTTTTTAATCATTAATCACTACATAGTATAAAACAAAGTCGCCTTCCGCCGTCTGTGTGTCTGTATGCTTAGATCTTTAATATCACGCAACAGATTCTGATGTTTTTTTTTAATAGGTAGAGTGGTTCAAGAGGAAGGTTTATATGTATAATCCGTGCGAAGCCGGGGCAGGTCGCTAGTACGGTCATAAACTAAAAAAATAAATGCACACAGCGAGCACTAATGTGAGAGCATTTTTATAAAAATCTCATCTAAAACTAAGAGCATTTTGTATCATATTAAATATATAATATTTCATCTAAAAACTATAGGTAGCACACATTGTCTCATCATTACATAGTATAAAACAAAGTCGCTTTTTCTGTCCCTAACTCCCTTTGTACGCTTAAATCTTTAAAACTACGCAACGGATTTAGATGCGGTTTTTTTTAATAGATAGAGTAATTCAAGAGGAAGGTTTATATGTATATATTGTACCCGTGCGAAGCCAGGGAGGGGTCGCTAGTAAAATTATATTTTTATCACTTAGTCATGCTATATTATATGCTAAAATACTATGCTATTATATTATATGCTATATTATATTTTTCTAACACATGTACCATAAAATAGCATAGATTGTGGAATAGTGTTAGGGCTCGCTTCGCTCGCACTGATTATTTACCTTTTTTTTAATTCGACAGAAATGTACGAGGCTCTAGTTCGTCCTGGACCCGACCTAGTCATTTGTGATGAGGGCCACCGAATAAAGAACTCACACTCAAACATTTCATATGCTTTAAAGCAGATGAGAACTAAACGACGTATTGTACTTACGGGTAAGAATAATATTTAATATTAGAATTATAAAATAGCTTGTCCACAAATTTTGTACCGAGCTTAGTGCAACACACGATGAGGCCGAAAGGACGCTCCGATCTAAATACTAAAGCCGCTAATACGCGTTATCAACCGTCTTCCCAAAAAGAGGAGTTCATCAATTCGCTTGTATATTTTTATATCTCAGAACTCGGCAGAACTTTATGAATCGAGTTTTAAAACCCCTTTTTTTAATTCCCGTGTGGTCCCATTTTAATATGATGCAGGGTTCTGGAGATATGGAAATTGGAAGTCAGTTGTAGCAGTTTTACTGTGTTTAAAAAATATTTTTGATATCAAATTTATAGTTCAAGGTTTGCTGGTAGAAAATAGACGTTAAGTTCGCCTATTGTATGTTTTGTGTAATAAAGAGTTTAAATAAATAATTTATGTTTATATTTTTCTTAGGTTATCCGCTTCAAAATAATCTCCTCGAATATTGGTGTATGGTAGACTTTGTTCGTCCTAACTACTTAGGCAGTAAAACAGAGTTTTGCAACATGTTTGAGAGGCCAATTCAAAATGGCCAGTGTATAGATTCAACTCCACAAGATATAAGGCTCATGAGATATCGTGCGCACGTTCTACATTCTTTGCTTGTTGGATTTGTTCAAAGGTTTGTTGTTTATATTACACTATAACAAATCAATTTCTAAATTTATTAAGTTTGCTTGAGTTTTCCTGCCGGAATAGTGTTAGTGCTTGTTATTGTCGTGTTCCGGTTTGGAGAGTAAGGTAGTCAAATTTATGCAAGTGACGTTACATTCGCATTTGATACAATTAAAACGTCTCACATCTCAAAATTGCCTGGTTTGTAATAAACTCTCTGATTTAGAAGTTCAACTTAGCAGGTAGAGAGAAAGATATACAGAAAAGAAAAATAAAAAAAACTTGAGAGATAGATACATTATTTTTTTAAAAGAAGTAAACAAAAGGCTTTGACCACAGAGGTTTGATTCCTGGGTCGGGCAATTAAATAAATGTGTTTTTCAGTTTTCTGATAAAAACAACGTTGCCCGAGATTGGATAAGTGCCCGGTTGGCGATAGACTTGTTTTGGGACTGCGAATACCTTCCGCTAATCGTGGGTGTACTGGTTGTACCTCTACTTATCTCTTCGAGGATATGAGCGTGACGATACTTTTTTTAGTAAATAAAAACAGATTGTTTTCACTGTGTCTATCTAACGTGTAAAACAGGACTATGTAAAGTTGTATAGATTTAAAATCTAATTCATCGTTTTGAATGAATTTTTCGATAAACTTTACCGTACTCCGTCACTCAGTATTTCTTGACTTAATGTTATAATAATAGCATAACTATTTTATCTAACAATTCATGGCTTATTTTTCAAGGCGTTCTCATGCAGTATTGCAGTCGACATTGCCTCAAAAAGAAGAATATGTGCTTTTAGTTCGAATGACACCATTACAACGTCAGTTGTACAATAGATTTATGAATGAAGTTGTGAGATCTGCTTCTGTACCTAATCCTCTGAAAGCGTTTGCAATTTGTTGTAAGGTATGATATTTTTCTTGTTTGTTTTAACTTGTTCTTATTATTGGCAATTCTGGTATTATAAATCAGCTTAAATTTACTATGCCAAGATTGTCGATACTTTTTGCTTATATTCTGAATGAAAAATAACATATGAGAATCATTTCAGATATGGAACCATCCGGACGTGCTGTACAATTTCTTAAGGAAACGTAATGAAGTTAATGCTGCAATAGAGGAAGATTTAGATTTGGAAGAAATAGGTGGAGTAACTAAAACTGGTCGCCCAAAAAAGACGCCTGCAAAGAGGGGACCAAAACCTCGGGTAATTTTTTCACTACTTTTATGAATAGAAAATGATTCCCGATGCGAAGCTCTAACGATTTTTGAGAGGGTAAAAAAACCTCAATTTTAAAGTATTATCTTTATTATATGTATTTTCTTAATAAGTTAATAACATTTTTACCTACTAGTCTTATATATATTTATAATTCGTTATATCACCGAGCCTAACTTTATTTGTATTATCCCATTTAAAAATGAAAATGTATGAACTTTGAAAATTTAAAGGTTTAAATGTTTGTTAATTAATCATGCCTCAAGATCAAGGGTTGCATGGATTAGCCTTAAATATCAGATTTTTTTACAGAAAAATTTTGTGCTGAATCCTTTTATAATTAATTAATTTTATTTTGTTAGAAGAACTAGAGTTTGAATCAAAATCTTAATTTGCATACATACCTTTTGAATATAGAAATAACTATATATTTTTTTATACAGGGGACATCAAAAAAACCAGCTGCAACCATACCACCGAACACATCGACAGTTGCCCCTTCTCAAACAGATACAAATAATTTTGGAAATCCATTGTACAATGGGCCCCCGAATCAGTCCTTCCCACCAGGATCATCTGATGCCTATAGGCCGAATCAACCAGATGGTTCATACAATCAATATCCACCTTATCATAATTCAGGTCCAGGATACTTTCCACCAAATCAAGACTTTAATCCTGAATACGGTAATAATTATTATCAACAACATCCACAGCAGCAGTATAATAATAACTACCCAAACCAATATCCGCCAAACAATACAGAACAAAGTTATAATCAAAATTATTGGGGTAATGGTAATTATTATGAGAATCCCGAATACTATAACAATAGTCAATTTGCTGGTAATCCACCACCACAAGGATTTGGTACAAACCCTCCACCAGATTACAGCAACAATCAACAATATCCTCCAAATTACAATGCACCCCCACCTAACAATCAGCAATATTCTGGTAATCCAGCGCCTCCTTTTCCAAACAATCAAGAAAGCTATGGAAACGCAGGTGAACCCCCCTATAGAAGTCAATTTCCCAATGCTTCAGAATATCCTGAATATCCACCATCTAATAATGCACCACCCGGACCTGGTTATCCTGAATCAAATAATGCGCCACCAGGGGCTGGTTATCCGACATCCAATAATGCGCCACCTGGGTCTGGTTATCCCGTGACTAATAATGTGCCTCCGGGATCTGGTTATACTCCATCCAATAATGCACCTCCTGGACCTACCTATCCTTCATCTAATAATGCGTCTCCTGGATCTACTTATCCGTTATCTAATAATGCACAACCTGGATCTAGTTATCCTACACACGATAATGCGCCTTCCGGATCTACTTATCCGTCGTCTAATAATACACCTTCCGGATCTAGTTATCCTCCATCTAATAATGCGCCTCCTGTATCCAGTTATGCTCCATCTAACAATGCGCCGCCTGGCGCTAATTTTCCTCCATCTAATAATGCGCCTCCTGTATCTAGTTATTCTCCATCTAATAATGCGCCGCCTGGATCCAATTATCCTCCATCTAATAATGCGCCTCCTGTATCCAGTTATTCTCCATCTAACAATGCGCCACCTGGATCCAATTATCCTCCACCTAATAATGCGCCTCCTATATCTAGTTATTCTCCATCTAACAATGCGCCTCCTGGATCTAATTATCCTCCATCTAATAACGCGCCTCTTGGACCTTCATCTAATAATGTGCCTCCTGGATCTGCTTATCCGCCATCTAATAACGCGCCTCTTAGATCTTCGCCTAATAATATGCCTCCCGGATCTACTTACCCATCTAATAATGTGCCTCCTGGATCTACTTATCCATCTAATAATGCGCCTCCTGTATCTGGTTATCCTCCAACCAATAATGCGCCTTCTGGACCTAGCTATTCACAAACTAATAATGAGCCTATTGGATCATCTTATCCTACGACTAATAATGCGCCTCCTGGTTATCCTCCCACACAAACTCAGGATTCTTTTCCAAATGGAACTTATCAAACTCCACCTTTTACCGGGAGTAACACCTATGATCCTAATTCATCTGCTTCATATCAGTATGAGAATCAACCTCCGAGCTATCCAAACTACTCAAACCCTGCAGCTCAAAATCCACAAATTAACAATTCAAATCAACCTTCAATTAAAAATGAAAATGCGGTCGATTCTAATTATCAGCCTGGACATGTAAAAACAGAATCGGATTCATCTCATAATGCATCTGGCTCGTATACAAATCCTTACGATTACCAACAAGGCAACAACGTTTATCAAGGCGCAGATATAGCGGTCAATGATGATTACACATATACTGGTTTTCCAACCCAGCTCGAAACAAAACCACCCCTTAGTAGTTCTGATAGTCCGTTGCCTACTTGGCCATTAACAGACACTTTGAAAACTGAATTGGATAAAATCAAAGCAGAAGAGAAGTTCGAAATAAAATCAGAATCAGACGGCGAAGTTAAAATTGAAGATTTAGATACAAAAAAAATTGTAAAAGATGAAATAAAAAAAGAGCCCCTGCCTCTTACAATGCCTGTAACACCTATGTCTTTTATGAATCAACAAAGTGTTCCCAATAAAGAAGCTATTGTACCCAATCCAGTGCCGGAAGCACCAAAAAGAGGTAGAAGAAAGAGTAAAGCTAAGGACGATAAAAAAACCGAAAACAAACCAAAACCTAAGGCTAGACCGAAAGCCAAAGGTAGGAAAGACCGAAAGACGTCTAAAGATAACACTAATGAAAATCCAGAATCAGAAGGGAGCGATAAAGAAGAAAAAATGAATAAAGAAGAAGAACTAGCGCTTGCTAAAAAGACTGAAGAAATGACGTATGATTGGGCATCGGATCTACTTAAAGATTACATCCCTGGTCTAATTGAAAATTCCGCCAAAATGGAGTTATTTTTTTATATACTTAACGAAAGCATAAAACTAGGAGATCGATTGTTACTATTCAGCCAAAGCTTATTCACATTAAATCTAATTGAAAATTTTTTAGAGAAAAATTACATTCCCGGTACAAATCAACTTTGGGTACGAAATACATCCTATTATAGTAAGTATTACATTCTTTGTAACTATTTATTACTGTTTAGACTATTTGTATAAAGCTGATTGTATAACTCTTTGTTAGCGTCTGTCTCGCAATTTTCATACTATAGATATGGTAAGTTATAGATTCGCCAACATGCAAGAATAGAATAGAATTGAGGATTGCTAAAATCTTTTAAGACTTCAATACAATTGCTGAAATTATACTGGCAAGTTGAGGTTACTAAGTGGACCACGTATATAGGTACTTAATATCCATACAGACTATAACCGTCTTACTAATTCGCTGCAATAGCGTCAGTACTTCTCTCATTGCCATGCTCCTGTTTGGAGGGTAAGCCGGTATACGCATTTGTACTTCATCCCGTCGCTTGGATGACAAGGCACCCTTAACATCTTTGTTATCTATAGACAATTGTTGTCTCTTTCCTCTTCAGGAGAGCCATCTGTTAGTTTGCTTTTACATTAATATAAAATAACACAAACCTCTTAATTGTTACATCACAGTACGAAATAATCTTAAAAAAAGGTAATGTGAAGTAAAAAATATTCGTATGGACTTGCAAAGGTGTTTCAAGTTTTATATGTTATAACAACTAATTAGTTTGTTGATTTTTTATTTTAAGTAAAAACAACTGTTTCATTATTACGCAGTATTTATATGGTTTAGTTAAAGCTGTGTATAAAATAAACGGATACTGTCTTCGGCACTTTGTGTATGTTATGGGCCAAGTAATAAATAGTGGCATTTTTCATAATATCAATAATGGCAAGCTAGCTACTTCCTTATTTATCACATTGTCTCGACACTATGAATATTGATTTATGTTTTTCGGTCAATCTGATAAATACCTAATACACAGTTGTATTGCACAGGCTGCAGGATTCTAAGTTTAAACTAACTGCCGAAGAACTTGATTATTTAAAACCTATCTATCTATTCCTGTCAAATTCAAAACATAATTCAAAATATATTTCACAGGAATAGAATTGATTTATAACACGTCCAGACCAAAAATATTCACCTAAACTCATTACACCAATGCCTGTCTCTTTAGGGGATCGCACTAAAGTCTAACTAGCATTAGGGCAACCTGTAAAAATAGTTGTAAATGTGAAATAAATAAATAAAATAAATAAATAAAAACTTAAGCATATGTGCTAACTACTGGATCAAGGAGACTATCGACATGTATTTGAACATCTCTTTTTTTATTTGTACGGTTTACCGCACAATAAGTGGATTCAATGACTTACAATTAATTTAGATTATGTAGATACAGCATAATTAGCTATGATATACACGTACACATTGTTACTATTGCACTTTTATTTAGTCCTCACTTTGTTATTACTTTGATAATTAATCAGTGTTAGAAAGAATTTCATTGGGTTTGTCTCGTGCACTGATTCTCCCTCACATATCTGCACTCATCTCTAACTGTAGACAGACATTACATTATTGTTTTGTCCTTGCATATTCAGTTTAAAGTTAAGGATGATAATCTAAATTTGTCAAAACATAGTAATAAAAGAATTAATTTTGTTGTGACTGAGGAAACATTTTTTTTTAGGATTGGATGGGTCAACACATGCTCTTGAACGTGAGAAGTTAATAAATGAATTTAATGCGAATCCTAACGTGTATTTATTCCTGGTATCAACACGTGCTGGTTCCCTGGGTATTAATCTCGTTGGTGCTAATAGAGTAATTGTCTTTGATGCTAGTTGGAATCCTTGTCACGATACGCAAGCTGTGTGCAGAGTGTATAGGTGTGTTCTAAAACGTTATATTCTAGTTTTAATTAGAGTGGTTTTACAATACTTTATTTTGAAACAATTTATGTCAACATATAACTTTCTTTTGCATAGGTACGGACAAAGAAAACCATGTTTTGTCTATCGTTTTGTGATGGATTGTTGTCTTGAAAAGAAAATATATGATCGCCAAATAAACAAACAAGGAATGGCCGATCGAGTTGTTGATGAGTGCAACCCAGATGCAGTGCTTTCTATGAAAGAGATCACTAATTTGTGTTTCGACAATGATGAAAAGGTAAGCCACCTTTAATATAAATGCTATTAAAATTAAAAAAATAATGTTTTAACAGTAAATAAAAAAAATGTTTAGGATCTTAGAACCATATTAAGTTTTATGGCACTAAGATTATCAATAAATCAGCGTTATTTAAATTATATTTTTGATCATTTTAAATTACAGGACTTGGATCCTAAAGATTTAACTGAACACAAGGATAAATACATAGATATGTTAATGCAAGGTATTATTACATTGCACGGAAGACTTTTGAGTAAGGAACCGTTCCAACATGAGTCGCTTCTTGTAGATAGAAAGGAGAAAAAACTGTCTAGTGCGGAGAAACGTCTGGCGCAACGAGGGTAAGCAGAGTTATTGATAAGTCTTAAGCAAAAGTTATTGGGTATGTCAACATACCCTATCACTTTTGCTCCTGAGTAACCTAGGTGCTATTGACCTCACGGCATTTAACTGTACAGATTGACTGGTAAAAGATTGTACATACTGAAGTCAGGTTATACAATTATGTGTAAATGTAGGGTATTTTGATAAATTTATTAAAATCTGTTTTTAATCTTAAAAATATTCTCCGTATAATATGCAATAGTGCACACACACTAGAAGGCATTTGTCCAGTTCGAAGTAACTGTGCACACTATATTGTTTGTATTATTCCCCCCATTAATGTTATGTTTTTGTAGCACAGGATACCAAAAAACAGATGACTCCCCTGATGTAAATAGCGTAAAATAAATAAAATATTGTAACCTACCCTCTAAGCCGCAACATGACACCCCAAAAACTGATGTTATTGCGGGATTACACAAGTTGGTGGCAATATTTTTTATATTTATGAGCTTTGGTTATTTCTCTTTATAGGAAGAGTAGTCTCTGTGTTTGCTATTCAAGGTTATAAAAAAAGTTTGATCTCTGTTCTCGATTATCTCCGTAGCTATAGTAACCACAAATAATATATAATTTTTTTCATTCGAATATGGTATATATGCAAGTAGTTTAAATTTATTTGTTTTTATTTATTTTTGATATTTTATGGTTTTGACATTACACCACATGTTATGTTTTAATTTATTTTGTATTTAATGCATAAAAGTTTAGTTGAAATGTGTAAACTATGCGAGCGAAATTCAAATCTGCGAAGCATTAGCTAATCGCAGATTACATCACAGAGCGTAAAATATGGGATTTATCGGCGTCGATATCCATACATAACCACCACTAGTGGTGTTTGACTCTTCTAGTCAATAAGATACAAAGGTAAATTAATAGCAGAATTTAAATACATCATTTTGTCAAAGATTAAGTAGTAACAATAAAAATAATTATACAATTAAAATGTCAAAATAATAATTAATCAATCAAAGAATCAGAAAACATAAGATTATTCCCAAACATCTTTGTCATTGATGTATTCACTTATTTTGTAGTATGCTCAAATAAGCTTCGTTTTTACTATTTTTTGATTTTCTTGTCGGGAAGGTCTATTATTTCTGTAGGAATTTTACTATAAGATCTAAAGTTTCCTTAAAATGATTGATTGAATAAATCAGCTGACCGTTGTAGCTTAAGCTATTAAAAATGTGTGTCTTAGGAGAAGGTTGTTCGAATGAATCGTGTTTAGGTATGAGTTGGAGAAGAAGGCGGCGTCGGCGCCGAAGCCGGCGGCGGCATACCGCACGGTGCGCGCGGCGGACGGCAGCCTGGTGCAGCGGCCCGTGGCCTCCGTGCGGCCCATGCAGCACGGCGCGCGCTGGATCCCCGCCGACGTGTGGCGCCGCCAGGGCATGACCGCGCAGGAGATGACGCTGCCGCTCGGTGAGTGCCGACTGCCTACTGCCGACTGCCGACTGCCGCACTACAATCAATACAGTCAATAGAGGAGCCTTGTCCATTATGCACTAAATTGGAGGAGTAATTTTTTTATTGATAGGTTTGGTATGACGTACTGAATGTAAATGAACGAAATAATTCCAAATTAAAGGGGCGGAAGTGCAGTCATTTGCGAAAATCGTTTCGGCTTATATCTCCGTAACTGTGCACTTGAGGCCAAAAATGGTAAGGACCTTTATGGTAGATGATTAAATTTTCTATCATTTTTGCTTTATTTTATTTTTATCACCTACCGTTTACGACTATTACTATTTGTTTGTTGACTTTTTATTTAATTTTTTTTGCCGGCCCTTGCGCCCCCATAATTTATATTTGTTTTGTGCATTTACATTCAGACCCTATCTAATAATAACCCCTGCAGTTAAGTGCAGGAAAAATTCCTCTATTGCTTGTGCTTACGGTGAACGCCTGATGTGTGGCGTCATACTGTTTGGCGTAAAGAAATACGAGTAGCTTTTTTTTCTAAGGCGCGCCAATTGTTGTTACTGGTCAAAATGAACAAAATTCTAAGTACTCTGAATACAAAATATTTCTTGTAAAACGTTTCTTTTTTCGACGTTTACAATTATTAAATAACAAAAAACAAAAATTAATAAAATTAAATTTTTAGGAGAAATTAAAAAATATCCATGACATATTGTATTCATTCATTAAAGTCTCTTCACGCCCGTATCCCCGAATTGGTACCAGTGCACCCACGATTAGCCTAAATTACTCGGTCCCACAATGCTATAGGTGGCAAACTTATCGCCAGCCGGGCACTTATTCAATCCCGGGCACCTTTTTGTTTTTATCAGAAAACTGAAAAAACACATTTTTTTAATTGGGACCCGGGATCTCATGTGCTCAACATCGACACCGGACCACTAGACCACAGAGGCGATTATTACAGTACGGTTCTTGTTTCTGATTTCTTAAACACCATAGAATGGCAAACAAGCAGATAAATCTTATAAATAAATATCGTCATATTTTAATTTTGTACAAATCAAACAAATAATTTGTATATTGCAGATGTGGTTATACCAACTAATTCAGCAGAAAAAACGAATATTGTTCTAAAGGCAGGACAACGTGTAATGGTATTAAAGTCGCCTAAAGGAATCTATATGCAATTAGAATCTGGAAAGATAATAGCAATAAAAACATCATTTAAGGGATTGGGTCAAAAATCAATGGATAGTAAAGAGAATCCAATCGGAAAGAAAGGTAGGTGAATCTTTCATATTTAGTTAATCTAATCAAATAATACTTAATTATTAAATTCTTCTTTAATATTTACAGTTATGGGAAACAGGCCGTCATCTACTATTCCTGGTTCATTAAAAAATAACTCTGCTATAACAATAACTTCGAAGACGGGTCCAAGAACAGGTTATACCAGAGTTTTGAATAGATCGACACCTTTGGGACAGAAAATCTCTAGGCCTACGTTGCCTGGTCAAAAAATTGCTGAAATCAGAAATAGATTAGGCGAAATGCGATCTTATTCTTCTATGCGACCCAAACCGCTATCACAAGTATCGAAAATGCTACGTCCTAATTTACCAGGTTCGCTCAGTATTACAAGAATACCAAAAGAAGTAAGAAAAGTTGACGATGAAAGAGCTGTTGTAGTAAAAAGAACTACAGCGGAAAGTGATTACGATACGGAAATTTTAGACAGTGATGATGAATCTTATGCCAGAAAAGAAAGAGCAGTTCCACCAAGGTTGCTTAAGTTTAAAAATGATAGGCATTTAGACGAAAATAAATTAGATTCCTTAAAAAACACTGCGATTGCGTTAGAAAATGATATTAATAAGACTGAAGGTAAACAAGCAGTACCCAAACCACTTGTCTTAACAACTGATGAAAAATTGCCTTCTGAAGACGCATTGGAAAGTAGGGCTTCTAATTCTATTACCCATGGCAACATGCAGGATAATAGGAACCATCCAGCTGGGCCTCAGTCCAATATAAGGGATGATATGCCTATCAACCTTGTTAGCCGCAATGAAAGCAAAATAAATTTACTAAAGAATTATAGACACCAACGTCCCAATCAAAGATTGCATTCAGAATCAAGTCTAAGTCAACTTGAGAAGACTACAACAGCTTTCAATAAAGATGTTATCCCAGGATTTCGAAAAAATTTGGATGACATCACACAATCCTATACTCCTGTTACTGAAGAGAAAACGAGTAGTTCTTCAAGAAAGAAAAAATCGCCTAAAAAATTAGATATTACAGAATCTCAAAACGATCGGAAACAAAATGTAAATATGTCTCACAGTGTATCAAGCATGCTGAATCCTGTATCACATAAATCTAGAATTAATGATTCAATTCAAATAATTCCTGGATCACTAGAGCCTAGAATGTCTAACCACGGTAATGTGCCTGGTATGCCACAGGATAATAAATCTATTGATTATTCTTTGGGGAGTCGTCAATCCCGCTCTGGGTTGATACCTGGGGTATCGCCATCCGCCAGTAACGATAGTGCAAGTCCGCCTTTAAACAATCCACAGTCTTCGAGCACTGTGTCATCTCCAAATCAAAATTATCCAGCTATATCTCAAGAAAGTTCCTATGGGCAGTTTCCAGGTAATATATTGCTGTTATATATATTTTAAATGAAAATGTCACCTTTTTAACTGTTATGTCGAGATTTATGCTGCGGGGTATGTTAGAATTTAAACTTGTTGAGTTCTTAATTCATAGCCTTGGGAGTTGCAGTATACTCTTAAACTGATTGATGAGAGAATCCGATAAATACATTGAATAGCACTAAAATGTAATATTTTAAAATTTAATAGTGTACGT
>DWBA01000196.1:0-15497 GCA_018236825.1 Apodemia zela | reverse complement strand
TTACAGATGAAATTCACATTTATAATTTTGATCAGTACTTTCGTTTTTCTAATTATTTTTGTGTTATAGCACTCACCATGCTTAGGGAACTTGAATTTTTTTTTTAAAAACAACAAAGAAAAATATCGACATGCGGGATTTGAACCAGCGACTGTCTCCCTAAAAAAATTTCAAGTTCCCTAAGCACGGGTTGAGTGCTATAACACAAAAATAATTAATATTACTAATGTAAAACAGCATTCTGTGAAAGTAATGTTAATAAAATATTTAAAAATTGTTTTCTCCTGCGTTGGTTCGGCCCGTCTGAATAATAGACATTCTGCCTTCTTGCCGGGCAGTTGAAATAACAAGTCACTACAATCGTGATTACTGGGTGGTAGAATTCTGCAACCTCTTGCCTTTCACTGCCGCAATCGTGTCACTGCTAGCCACTGTTCCAATTAGGAGGACAAGGCAGCCAGTAAAACTTGCATGAGGCTATGCATCCATTGCTACAGGGATGGCAACGCACCATTAACATCTTTTGTGTCAAGTCAATGGTATACTCTTTTTATCAGGTTCCCAAGATACTCTAGGGACTTTTTAGGGGGTACCACCTCTTAACGTAAAGCGGGGACGTTTGTTTTTTCCCGCGTACCGCATGGTGTGGGGGGGTATCGTTGGGTAGGTTTTTAAAAAGTATTGCGAGATATCTTGACACAGATACATTTGGCTCTTACATCAATAACAAAAAATATATATATAATAGAGCCAAGAGTCCCCAATATTTTATAGGCGGTGAAACTGTGGTGCGGATATATCCGTCATCAGCGTTATTGTGATGGGCAACTACGGAACCATACAATGCGCGTAGCCCGATAAACAGTTGGCCGGTTTTATTATAACACAGGTACAGGTAAGGTGAAGTGTCGTGATGTAGTGGCGTAGTGGCAGTACTCACTCGGTGGCGTGGTGCGGCGGCGTGGTGAGCGCGTCCTCCACGTCGTCGTCGGAGGCGGGCTCGTCGTCCGAGTGCGCGCCGGCGCAGCCCTCGCGCGACCGCGCCACCGCGTACCCACGCTGCGCCAGATACCTGCGACCATATTCATTGGTAACATACTATTTCGTTATGACATATTTTATAACATAAAAACATACTTTAAATATTCACATTCAGAAACTAAATAACTAAAACAAAAACAGGTATAGATATTTGATAAGACGCGTACGCGCGCACCGTACGAACTCTACTTTATAACTGTTTACTTTAGAACAGTTATAAAGTAAAAACTTACGTTGTATTATAATAGAAACCCGTGATTTAAATGTCAGCTTTAAAGTTAATTCATACATTTGGGATTACAGGATCACATTGAAATGGCTTCTGATTAAGAGCTACAACACATTGACACACAGGAATTGTGAATTTTGGCGACTTTAAAGATTATAAGATTATCCGAGACCCTGCAGTGGCCAGTATCATTAATATTTATATATTATTTCTCAATAAACTTACCTTTCAATAGCTTGTACTAAGGCTAGGGGGTCTATCCGCACGACACCACCTTTCCATTGCTTCAAGTTGGAGCAAGTCGGATGTCGTTTGAGATCACACTGAAATAAAAAACAATATTTTTGGGATTTCTTAATGTTCGTGACTTTAGTTGGATTCGAGAGTTTCACCCTTTTAATTATTATAAATAAATATAGATAATCTAGAAAATTATTACTACACAACTGTGAACAGGGGCCACATTTTTACACAAAATGACTCGTCAGTCCAGGTAAATTTGACACTTTCTGTGCCCATAATCAGTCTCAGATATAGCGAAAGAAACACCGTTCTAACCGAGTGTCCATTACCATTACACACGTCTCTCAATTTTTTTTATTATATATCATAGCGTAGCAAACAAGCAGATGGTATACTCCTGATCTACCTGACTATCACTTCCGATAGTCATCGAAACATGCACAAAGCTTACTGATTACTTTAGCCTCCAAGCGGAATACGACAGTGACAATGCTATTGGAACAGGAAAAATAGGACGTCGAAGGCCTTCCAGATCGGGGTTCATCTTTCACACTCTCTCTACCACGCTTGAATTCTGCTATCCATTTTTTGACGGATGAATAAGACAGAGCAGATTCCCCTAATGTATTGACTATATCATCATGGATGGCTTTCGGTGATAGCCCCTTCTTATGGAGGTACTTAACGACGGCACGCTGCTCGATTTGCTCCATTTGCCGAAAGTATTATTGTATTATATTATATTTATAGTAGGTACAACAAATATAGTTATATTTATAGTACAACAAATTATTGCACACGTTTCGAACTTCACACAATCAACTACTCTGAACTGAACTAAATAATGTGGGTAGATTTGATTTTTAGAATTGAACGGATCTGCGTTAGGCTGAGTATAACTTTTCAATCCACCCTCGTAGATGAAGGATACAAATGTTCTCTTAACTGTTCTGTGGTTTGTACAATACGATGTGTACGTGTATTTGTATTGGTAATATGTGTGGTGGTGTGAGCGGTGACTGACCATGAGCTGGTGCGTGTTGAAGAACTTGAGCGCCGAGGTGGCGGGGCGCGCGGGCAGGTCGTGCACGCGCACGGGGAACTGCTCGAGGTGCGACACGCACGCGTTGACGCGCGCCACCAGCGCCGCCAGCGCGCCCGCGCCCGCCGCCGCGCTCGCGCCCGCCATCACGCACGACAGCCACGCGCTGTCGCTGGACCGCACAACCCTCATATTATAAATGCAGCCCTCTATAACTTTCCCACTTGTACGTACTTTTTATATTATTAGATATAGATAACAAACAAGCAGATGGCTTTCCTGATGAAAAGAGAAACCATCGCCAATAGACACCAAAAATGTTAATGGTGCGTTGCTATCCGTGTGGCGGGATGGCAATGTCTCATGCATAAGTGTACCGGCTACCTTACCCTCCAAATAGGAACACGACATTGACAATCATTGACGCTATTGCAGCAGGAATAGGTAAAACGGTGGTACCAAATACCCGGGCGAGACGTTGCGGAACTCTATACCACTTAGTAGTCACAATGGTAGTGACACATATAACCAATCGATCGCTTTTAACGTATTGCCTGGCAGAACAACAATCTATTATTTAAAGGAGCCCGAACCAACATGGGGGAAAACATACTACATTATTGTATTGTATGAAATGAAAAATATTTTAAAGTTATCACTTGATAGGATTTATTTTGTGTAAACTTGATATTACACAGCTTTGTGAGAACGCACAACTCTCTTCATGCGAGAACTGTATAATTTTATGAATTAAAATAACAATGAACAATGCGTGTCGTGTAAAATTATGTACCGTACACTACTAATAGAGCTTTATATACGACTTATTCGGCATAATTATGTACTACTAGCTGACCCGCGTCACATAACGCAGCGCACGCCAGGAAAGCTCTCAAAAGAAAAAAAAAACAGTTTAAACCACATTTTTCGTTGATACCGGTTGGCAATGCGTGAGCGTGATGTTACCTTCCTCGATAAACAGGCCATCCAACTCAAAAATAATTATTCAAATCGGTTCAGGAGATTTCGAGATCAACGCGTACAACCAACCAAACAAACAAACAAACAAACTACGGTTTTATAATATTAGTATAGATTTGTCATTTTGGTGTTTAGATTACTTTGGTATTTTACATACACAAGACACAAGTATTTTAACTCGATTCATGCAGTTTCGCCCGCGAGTATAGAAACAAGTCTTCAATATAATCTTTCATCCCCTATTTCAGCCCAATAGGGGTTTCCTAAGGGGCCCAATTTAAAAAAAGTTGTCTATGTAGGTATGGCACCTGATCTTCATCTATCTCCTTGGCAATTTTTTTTCTTATTTCATATTAAATAGTTATAAAAATAATTTAACACTCACTCAGGTGTAAGAGGTAGATCCGCAAATACATGCAGGAAAAGCCTGAGCCGTTCTTCACAAGCGGCTATTTGTTCAGCAGAGTCTCGACCCTCTCCTTCGCCTTCCCTCTCGCCCAGCGACTCAGTGTCATTGTCATTACCAGTCAGGAATTGAAGAAGAGCACCAAGTACGCCAGAGTGATTAATCTGGTAACCAATACAAATGATAAGAAAAAAATATAGTTACTTTTGGTAAGTTTATATTTAACGGATGATTTTAGTACATTGTGCACGTATCTGTTTCTTTTGTGTCACATATACAATAATAGAAATAAATTTAGGTACCTCAAAATTAATGAATCCAATTATAATGCAGAGCATTTTCGTGGGTAAAATATGTCTCGAGTGTTTGTGGTTCCAAACCCGGGCGCGCCATGTTTGCTGTCTGGCAGACAGGTTAAATGTTTTTTTGAGCTGGACTACAATATATACGTGGTACTACTTTGATTGTGCGGTGTAGTTTTTTTTATATTATTAGATAGCAAACAAGCAGATCGCTCTCCCGATGGAACGAGAAACCATCGTCTAGACACCAAAGATAATAATGGTGGCAATTCCACATTCATAAGTGTACTGGCTACTTTACCTTCCCAACCGGACTCTACTACCTAGTAGTCACGATTGTAGTGTCACGTAAAGCATATCGGTTACCTTTAACGACCTGCCTGGCAGAACGGTTGTTGGTCTATTCTTCAACTTAGGTCGGACTAACACGGGGGAAAACGGATAGTATCGTGTGTGTAGTGTGTACGGGTGTTGGGGTGTTGGGGTGTAGGGGTGTACCTCGAAGGGCGAGCAGTCGTGCGTGAGCAGCGTGTCGCGCAGGTCGCGCAGCGGCTGCGGGTCGGCGGCGCGCGGCAGCGAGGCGGCCAGCGCGGCCAGCTGGTCCAGCGCGCCCGCGCCGCCGCCCAGCGCGCCCCACTCGCAGCGCAGCCGCGCCGCGCGCCACACGATCCACTCGCGCACGCGCTCCCTGGGGGGACACCGCCCGCTACAATTTGCATAGCCCGAGTTCCAAACCTCGGATCTAACGGTATGAGCCTAATACGTTAACCACTAAACACCCTAGACTATTTATAATTGTATTTCTATGTATTAGTATCGTTGACGAACACCCATAACACAAGCGATTAATTTGCTTACTTGGGGTTAGATCAATTCGCGGAATTTGTCCACCGATTTTATTATTATTTAAAAGGTCGACTTAATTTACCGTTAGCAATATGCATTCCCTTTATGGTTTTCTCACGACAGTGATACAGCACCGCCAGTGGCATAACTTTCCAAATATTATTTAAAGAACAATTCATTCAATAATGATCAATTACACCAGGTTGAAGACATAAATAGTATGAAAGATGACTTTTAATATCGAGACATTTTTTTGCAAGGCACTTGACACAATACTGATCTAATAATATTGCACATGATACCACACAAATGATTGCAGAACAAAAATTACTTTTATAGCATAGCTTAGCAAACAAGCAGACAGTTATCCTGATGGTAAACAGCCATCATCTTTAGATACCAAAGATGTCAATGGTGTGATACCAGATGCATTAGTTTACCAGCTACTTTACTCTCAAAATCGATATAGTGCGTTGAAAAGCACTGGCAATACTAGAAGCACGGCAGGAGTAGGCAACTATATAATCCGCGGTTCCGAAACCGGGATGTTGCATAACTCTTATCACCTAGTGGTCCCGATGGCAGTAATGCGTTAGTCCATGGTGAATAAGAGCTGATGGTTTATTCTTCAAGAGGGGCCTGGACCAACGTGGAGAATAACAAATCTGTAAAACTATACACATTTTTTTTTAATTTAGTTATTAAGTTTAACTTACTTGTTCTGTACAGTGAGATTGGTAGAGGTATGAGGAGATGCCAATAAGCCGGAATCTTTGTGAGTGTGCGGTGAACGTCCCCAACGCGACGGGTTAAGAGACGACAGGAAGGATGATGTTTTCGATGTGCCGCCCACACGTGTCGCCGATCGAGCACCAGATAGTACTCCTGACGCTAAATAAATATAAATCAAAATTAGTATATTAGTTTTATTATATTTTGAGGGGCTTGTCTATTGGCTAGCCTGTTCAGCTTAAATCACGAGGTCTCTAATTCGATCTCGGAGTCGATTTTAGTGTTAGTCCGAGCCCCTTATAGAGATTAGACCAACTGCATTCCTGCCACGATCAATGGGCCAAACGTGACACTACCATCGTGACAACTAGGTGGTAAATATTTACGTTTCGCCCGGGTTTGTTGTCACCGCCTTCCCATAAGTTTACCGGTTACCTTACTCTTCAAATCTGAACATGACAGTTACTAGCACTAGCGCTATTGCGGCAAGATAAGTGATACAAAAGTACCTAACCTGGGCGAGACATTTCAGCAGAACTCTACCACTTAGTAGTCGTAGACGGTAGCGCCACGTTTGGCCAAAAGTCCAACTTTGAGCTGCCTGACACAGGAAGGTACAGGGTCAATTCTTAAAAAGCTGGCCGAAACAACAATAGCACCCCATGCCTTGTCTAAGCAATAAGCATGTAAGCTGTTATGTAAAGAATCAAGTGATAGTCGCCACAGGTCAAGAATTAAGTGATAGTGCGGCGATGGGGATCACCATACATCTTGCCACGCAACAAAACCAGTAAATCATGGTGTACAGAAACGTCTATGTTAAATTCAATCTGCCTTCTGCTCAAGGAAACCGGCATAATGACGTATTTTTTCTTGAATTTCATCATCAGAGGTAGCGTAAAAATTCGAAGTTCCACCCTTACCCCGACGTCTGGAAATCAATAACTGTGCGATAGCCACGTTTTGCCTAGTACTTCTCCTTAGTGAAATGAATAACAGGCGGAGATGATTCAAAAGGATACGACTTAGGGACCTTTCAAGAAAAGAGCTCCCTTATTCTTAAAAGGACAATAACGCAACTGCAAGACCTCTGGTATTGCAGATGTTTATAGGCGGCAGTGATCACATATTATCAGCTAACCTGATTCTTCTCTTCTATAAAAAAACCACTGACGGTATTTTTTATTCTTAAGGAGTAGGCAGGGATGCAAGTATTGCTGCACCCGGTTATTCAACGGAATTAAGTCTACTTTACTAAGACTAAATGAGACAGAATCGGGTGCATAGTATATAATACATAAAATTGAAATACATAATATTAGAACAAGTTGTTTGATTTTGGACGCAGGACCTCATGTGTCTATATCGAAGTCGGAAGACTGCTGCAGCAACAAGGAAACCTTATGCTGTTAAAAAAACAGTTTCTTGCGAGTAGTGATTGCGGCAGGTGTAGATGTAGTCTCATAGATATAGTATATTCTAAGATTGGCAATGTTAATCATCATGCGTTAAACATAATCGTTTATGTGTGTGTGAAATCTCATTTTCTTTCTTGGATGAGCACATCCAGGTACATCACACGTAACCATGGGCAAACACTTATAATAAATACTATACTAACACTTTATAATATAAAATATTTTCGAAAAAGCCAGGTTTATTTTGAGAACTAATAATAAACGGTTAGGCCAATAGCGTTTGCAATCAACGGTAAATTGATATGAACTCCTACAGTAGTAATTAACCATTATGCACAGATAACTTTGAGAGCTTTGTTTGCTTAGATAATTTTGAAAGCCCTGACTGCTTACATAAATATGAAACAATGGTTATTAAGATATTTTGAACACCTTGTGTACTTACAAAAATATAACGATTCAAACTGCTTATATCAAACAGCTTTTATGTTTTTCCGATTATTTTGAGTACTCTATAGGAGCTCACATTAATTTGATGACTGTACGACAATGGTCCCGTCAGTCTATTTCGCTCTAAGGTGCAACTATGACTCTGGTCGGAGCGCGAGCGTCTCGTTAAGGACAGTATAAGAGAGTTGGGGCTCACAGTGCGGCGCGGCGTGGTGGTGCGCGGGCGGCGGCGCGGCGTGCGGCTGCGGCGCGCGCTCGTCCCGGCGGCGCGCGTGGCGCCCGCCCGCGCCCATGCGCTTGATGGCGCGCGTGCGCTTCAGCATCTCCGCCAGGTGGTGCGGGCTGCCCGACCTGCCGCACGCAACGTCACCTTACACTCAAAATACCTATGCGATGGTGCACTCCAATTATGACACGATCTATGACTTATCTCGTTCAAATAATTTATTGAAACCGTGAAACAGTCATACCTATGCCTATGCCACAATAGCGCCACATTTATTTAATATCGTTAGATATCAAACGAGCAGATGGCTCGCGTGATGAAAAGAGAAACCATCGCCTATAGATATCAAGAAGTTAATGGTGCGTTGCTATCCGTATGGCGAGATGGCAATGCTACATACACAAGTCTACCGGCAATCTTACCCTCTTAACCGGAACATGACAGTGACAAGATTTGCTGTAGGAATAGGTAAGGTGGTTGTACAATATTCCCATTAAATTAGATCAAATTTACGCAACTACTATATTTTATATTGTAAAATACTTATCAACATAGAAGAAAAAACATACAGCGGTAGAATGCCAAACCAATCCCGAAGACTTCTATTAATACTAAGGTGAACACTGTGTGGTTTGTGTTGGTAAGGGCTTCCTTTCAAAAGCAGTTCAACATAACCTGCCCAAACTTCCCATTAGGGCAGGTACTCATGAGGGTTTCCTCACGTAAAAAAAGATACTAATCAACATGCGTTTTACAATTAACGCCCATGATTTTTACATAACTTCCGTAACTGCTATTCTTCCATTTACATCCACAAAATGTTAAATTCTTCTTATTTCTTTAAATTATGAATTTGTTAACATGATATAACTTTCAATAATAATTATTAAATAGCTTAAACTCTTTAAATGAACGCGCCCACAAAAATACCTGTGTACTGAGGATGTTTGGGGATGTAATGAGGCAGATGTCGCAGGAACGGGTTCAGAAACACTGGCGTCGTTGACGGCTACTGCAAGAAATATATACATTTTCACGGTGTGTCTAACATACATTAATTCCGTTTTATTAAAATATTACTTACGCAATGAGCTGGTGATAAAGGAGCCAGACGCGGAGAAGGCTAGCGAAAGATTTGTGTGCTCTAAAGACGTCGCCGACGTAGACGCGGGAGGTGAGGAGCCTTCGCTTGAACGAATACTCGTGCCACTCGGTGACTGTAATAAGCACATATAGTATTTAGATCGAATATTTATTAAATAAAAATTATAAATTTATTTTTTTACTTTTAATAGTGTATTCACGTAACATAACTTTAATAGAATCGAATCTTTTAAGGCTCTTGCACACATAAACACGATACAACGTTGTGCTACGACAAGAAGTGTACGTTGTGTTTACATAATGTGTAAGAACCGTTTCGATTCGATTGAAGTTTTGTTAAATGATAAGGGCCTCATGAGCAAGAAGTATGAAGTATGTGTGTTTGTATAAAGTACATAGTAGGGAATAGGGATGTTGAGAATATTCACATCCGCATATGCGGAACATCCGCATCGATTTAGACATCCGCATGTGCATAAATCGATGCGGAGCTGATGTGGATGCGGATGTGTAGCAGATCACGAAAAGAACAAAAGAGGCAGGCCCGGCGAGTTGTGCGTGTCGACCACGCGGTCTGATTGACCAATAGGGAAGCAATAATTTTGTTTTGGACTACGGCGAATCGGTGACGGTGACGCGCCTAGCTAGTCGCTATTGTTTATGTTGTGATAATATCTGACGCGCACTTTTGTTGTTTTGTCGTAAATAGTCAATGACATTTTTATTAAAAAGCGTTATCGCATACATCTAAGTAACTATGTTTACGTACGTAAGTACTACCGCAATGCACACCATTTTTTCTTTATATCATAAGATAACAAAGAAGCAGATGGCTCTCCTAATGCGAAACAGACAACCATAGCCTATATACATCAAAGATGTTAATATTGCATTGTTATCCTTGTGGCGGGGTGGTAATGAAACATGCATAAGTTTACCGGCTACCACACGCCACTGGTAAAACGTCACCGCGCCAGACTCGGAGCTGCTACTGAGATTTTGAAAAACCATAAGTCTAAAAATCAGTAAAGTCGGGTTTGGTTTTAGTTTTAAAACGTAATTATTTTTTACCCTACCCACACTCGAGTTTTTTGTACAGATCCGCATACGCATCCGCGAATGTGAGCCTCTTAAAATCTGCATCCGCAACATCCCTAGTAGGGAATATAATATAAAAATGTAAGAGTGTGAGATGTTATGTGCAGCGGCATACCTTGACCTTGTGTTTGGCGGCGGGCGCGGGGGCGGGCGCGGGCGCGGCGGCGGGCGCGGGCGTGGGCGCGCGCTCGGCCAGCTGCGCCACCTGGTGCAGCACGCCCTCGCGCCGGAACTGCGTGCCCATCTCCTCGGGCAGCCGCTGCATCAGGATCTCCGCGAGCTGCAGCGACCCCACCACGATGCGTAGGTCGCTCGACGCCATCATACCCGCGATATGGGACGATATCACCTGACACATAACGTACTACAATAAATCACATTTCTTTTTATTTAATTCACACTACATTTGAAAGGAGTTAAATTTTTCACTCGCACTTGTAAGCTTATTTAACGTAGTTTCTTCGAAGTTTGTTAAGTGTCTTGAAAATTGTACTTCAAATCCAAATCCTGCTCAATCTTTCTGGCAGTAGTAGGAAGGTAGGAAATTTTAACATTGGAATTTGAATCCCAGCAACAACTTAAACAAACAACATCATAGAGTTTTTAGGTCTTATTCATTGCTGTTATCTCATAATACTTTACTATCTCTGTCCTTTATTATAGCTGTTATAAGCAGAACCACCTGCTTGTGTATGGATACATAGTACATTATATAAAAATATGCCAATATAAAAAATCGAGTGTGAGTTCAGACGCAATAGGCGTGAAACTTTGTAGTCTGTTTAATTTGTAAAATGAGATGAATATACTATGGAGGTGGTTAACACAGAAAGAGTGGGAGATAAATCGACTCGACTAGATAAGACTGTTTTTATTATTGAAGTAGGGAAGAACGAGAGATACATTGAAGGAGTAGATAAAAAAGGTTTTTCGTATTTTAGAATTATAAAGTTGCAGAAAATTTTTTTGGTTGTATTGGAACCATTAAATAGATTAAATTTTAAATATTAAATATTGTGTATTCTATCTCATTCTCTCACCGGTTTAATCTTATAGGTATATTTATGTGTTTATTATCGTGACGCGTGACAACGATTCTAAACAAGTTTCACTTCAAAATGCATATTATTAAAAAAATTCCATCAATCATAGAGTTTTAGACTTGCCCGTGAACGTAAAATATAGAAGAAGAAATTACTCTTAAAAATCACTAAACTCTTGCATTCAGTTTATTTCCATTTAATACCACCACCCAGGTGGCCGTCAAAGACGAAACATTACCTGCGTCTTGAGCACCTGTCGCAGCAGCGGCGCGTCGGCGTAGTAGACGCAGCGCAGGATCGCCTTGAGCGCCTGCGAGCGCACCGCGGGCCCCGCCGAGCTCCAGTACACCTCGTGCAGCACGGCCAGCAGCGCGCGCACCAGCGACGGGTTGCCGCGCACCATCGCGATGCGCGGGTCTGCGCACACACCACACCACTTACTTGCATTGACATCTCAGAAACTGAACTCCAGACACAAACATCTATGCTTATCATACAAAAACTAAAGTTTCTGTTTGGAATCGAACTAAATCGGTTGCTGCAGCGTATGTAGGCGCCATAATTTATGAAATTTTATCACAAAAAATGTGTTGCCTAGACGGCATTTTGTAATTTGTAGCTGAGTAGCGCGTGTGGTTTGTGTACCTGGCGGCGGGTGGTGTAGCGCGTGTGATACGTGGCGGTGTGAGCAGTGTACCTGGCGGTGTGTGGTGTATAGCGCATGTGATAAGTGGCGGTGTGAGCGGTGTACCTGGCGGCGGGTGGTGTAGCGCATGTGATAAGTGGCGGTGTTAGCGGTGTACCTGGCGGCGAGTGGTGTAGCGCGTGTGATAAGTGGCGGTGAGAGCAGTGTACCTGGCGGCGTGTGGTGTAGCGCGTGTGATAAGTGGCGATGGGAGCGGTGTACCTGGCGGCGGGTGATGTAGCGCGTGTGATAAGTGGCGGTGAGAGCAGTGCACCTGGCGGCGTGTGGTGTAGCGCGTGTGATAAGTGGCGGTGTGAGCGGCGTACCTGGCGGCGTGTGGTGGTGCGCGGCGGCGGGCGGCTGCGGCGCGAGGCGCTGCACGGGGCGCGCGGTGCCCGTGTGGTCGTTGAGCTGCTGCATGGCGGTCAGGTCCACGGTGTAGGAGCGGCCCAGCGCGCTGAGGCACACCTCCTCCTCGCCCGCGGCCGCGCCCGCCTCCAGCGCACGGCACTCCGCCCACGAATATGACCGCCACACGCCTGCGAACACAGACACTGATTCTTTACACTTCTACACAACCACATGTTACATACTTGTATGTAACTCCGCAATGTAATAGATTGAGAATCGGCTACTGAATTTCAGCATCAAAATTCTACCACCTACTAGTCTCGATGGTAGTGTCGGTAGTGACATGTTAAGCCAATCGTTCGTCTTTTACGAACTGCCTGGCAGAGTGGCAGATGTTCTTTTCTTTAAAGGGGGCTCAGACTATTAAGAGGCAAAGCCACTCCTTACTTTTAGAAGTCTATATAAATGTCGAGTATAGTTTATTTTATTATTTTAAAATTTGTTTATTGGTTAACCTCCTAATGATATAACATTGGTAAATTGACGGTAGAAGCGTATACTTAGCTTCATAAAATAGTACCTGCAAGATTGTTTTTGTTTCTTATATTTTATAATATTTTTATTTATTTAATTTTTTGCACAATAGGCATGATGACAGTATAAAAGAATCACAGAAAATACCTTTTTGAACTGTTAATTATGTTTTAAAATTCGTAAATAACATTTTTTTATTTACATAAATAGAGAGATTAATGTGATTTTTAATAAAATAAAAGCTATGGTCGGCCATTTTAAATGAAACACCGATTACAGCGAATGACGTCATGTATATGTAAACACTTCCTGTGAGAAACATAAATGAATAGTTTGTTCGGCGTTTTTATAGATGAATTTTGTACACTAAGGAACTGGACACCATTTGTCAACTTTCAGAATTCATTTTTTACGATGCAAATTAATAAAACTTCAACGTACACAAACAATGATTACACAGACGTGACGTCAGGCGACCACCATGACACATTGAAATTCAAATTCAAAAAAAATTCAAAAAAAAAAGTGTAATATTTGGTTACTTAAGATTGTGTGAACTAAAAAAAACTGTCTGTTATATTCGTTTGTGTAAAAATGTGGTACCAATAAATATTATCTTATCTTATTAGTGTTTTGCTGAAATAATAATATTTTCGGAAAAAGTAGACATCTATAAATATTATTCAAGAGGATTTCAAAATTTGTCATCATGCCTATTGACTGCCATAAATCACGACCCAGACAGGCTGTAATAGACAATGCACAGTACTATTCAGGTTTATATAATTTTTATCACGATGTAAAAAAAATTAAACAAGTAAAGTTTTCCCCACTAAGTATTGAATATAAATTCGGTTCGGTCGGTATCAAATTCGGTTGATACGTTCGGGATTTATCCTATTTTCCTTTACAAACTTTGTCCTGGCCATAACGAACACAACAAAGAAGAATTATCCAATTTGGTGCATTTATTCCGACGTTATGTGCGTACAAAAATTTTGGCGATTCATTTTTATTTATATAGTTTTATTTGAACATACATTCTATTAGTCTAAAGATATTGATAAATTAAAATTTTCCACACTAACTATTCTATACTGTGCATTCTTAATCAGTTTAAATGCTTAATTATGTAGCAATTAACAAAGGCAGACATACTTATGTTCTGTTAAAAATAATATAGTGCTTTAATCAAAACCGACGAAGCCGCAATAATAATCCGATTATTTTTAATTAAAATTACAAATGTCTTTTACCATCTGTATGCAATATAATAATATTTACCACTTATCTGTATAAATTTATAAACGAGCACATGGAAGTAACCACGAGGAAGTAAACGTCGTCGAACCAAATGAAAAATTGGTTAAGATTAACAATATTGTAAAAAACAGTATAACATTATATTAAGATAATAATATAATGTTAGACGATAATTATCCCTACTAATACTATAAATGCGAAAGTAACTCTGTCTATCTGTCTGTCTCTTCTTCATGCCTAAACCACTGAACCGATTTGGATGAAATTTTGTAAAAAGATAGTTTGATATCCGAGAAAGGACATTAGATAGTTTTTATACCGGAAATCCCAAGGGAACGGGGACTATGCGTGTAAAACTCTGAGGCTCTGTCTAAAAAACTACTTCTACACGCGGTGTCGGGGGTAAAAGTCGGACGGGACAAAGCAGAACTCTACCACTTAGTAGACACGATGGTAGTGACACGCTCAGTCAATCTTTCGCCGCCTCTTACGAACTGCCTGGCAGAACGGCAAATGGTCTTTTCTTCAGTGGGACCCAGACCAACAAGGTAAAGCGGAAGATTCTCAACCGGGTGGGAAGTTAAAAATGTCGCAACAGCTCTAAACAGATTATCCTAGAAGGTGGACAATAAGAGTTCGTGTAACGTGCTCGTCGATTCAATTCTGACATTGATATATCCCTTTCGATCCAGTAATATCTTTCGCCTCAAATAGTTCTACATAAGTTGAACAAAGAAAGTCCGCGTCAGCTTAGGTCAATCTACAAGTTTAACCCAAAACTGTGAGCTCCGACGCGAAGCTCGGGGCGGGTCGCTAGTCCTAATCCTCTCTAATCCAAATAATATTATAAATGCGAAAGTTTGGATATTTGTTGGTTACTCTATCACGTAACTTCCAAAAAACTTCGGATGATATATTATCATAGTTACGATAGTGACTTATAATTTGCGCGATTTTATGCATAATGTAGGGGATGGTCGAGTGACGAGCCTAGAATTATAATAAGTATGGAAGCTGCTAATTTTTCAAGGCCTAAAATATTTTTTATACGAAAAGCATTAGGAATTAACAATATCTCGATAAAAAATATATCTACTAAAGACATATTTACATCGCCAACTTATTTATCAGGATATATAACAATCAGGATATAGGACAACTGTAATTAGTAGAAATTAAAGCACAGAAGTAAAACAAAAATTACCTAAAATTATAAATTACAGGTCAACTACATGCATGTATATAAAATAAACAAATATATAATATACTTAACATTTTGCAAATAATTCGGAAACAGATTGTTTATTAGTTCACATATATTTAAGACTAGCTGCAGCGCGCAGCCCGCTGCATTATAAAAGTTTTTGGTAAATCCCGCGGGAACGACTTACTTTTTCGTGATAGCCTATGTGCTATTCCAGGTCATAATCTACCTGTGTGCCAAATTTCATCCAAATCCGTTCAGTGGTTTCGGCGTGATTGAGTAACAAACATCCATCCATC
>DWBA01000195.1:0-15504 GCA_018236825.1 Apodemia zela | reverse complement strand
AATCAACCGGGTTCACTTTTTAAAGCATCTTCAGGATGTATACTTGACCTGAAGATGCTTTAAAAATTGAAACCGGTTGATTCATTTCAGATCTGGAAGAGGATGTACGGAGCAAGTTTTCTCTCTTCACAACATCGTAGAAAAGCATCTGGATGTTGGCCAGAAGGTTTTCTGCGGTTTTGTAGATTTAGAGAAAGCCTTTGATAGAGTTAAACGAAATAAACTTTGGGGCACTTTACCAGAATACGGAATAGATGGGCCTCTGCTGCGTGCAGTGCATTCCGTATACTGGGATTGTAAGGCATGTGTGTGAGTAGACGGCAACATATCGGCCTGGTTTGATGTCAATATTGGCGTTAAGCAGGGTTGTGTGTTGTCAGCTTGTCTATTTATCCTGTATCTGGATAAGTATCTCCAAAGGATGAGAATGAATGTGGGAATGCGAATGGGTGATCTAATGGTAAACTGCCGTAGTTTACGCAGACGATGTTATATACTTTTGGGTTCAACTCCATCTGAACTCTGAACACTGATCACGGTTATGAAGGACGATTGTATGAACGTGGGCTTGCAAAAATGTGGAGGAAGCAAGGCATGTCTGTCTAGACCTCACTACACACACTAGGAGTATGGCACTCGATTCTCTCTACAGACCCCGTAAGGGATCTGACGTGAATATATTGTGCTGTTAGAATTTCGGTTCATCATTGCAATCTAAAGTTTAATACACATCTGAAGTAAAGTTTTGGAATATCGTTTGACTGTATTTGGTTTTCACATTTTATTAAATGACATTATTAATATGAAGTGTGTTGTTTAGCCAGGATGATTTCTACATTAAAGTCAATACATATCATAGTTTACAAATGTAAAAGTTAAAATTTGGATATATCCTAGAATTCTAACGCTAATGAAGTTTTGAACTTTTACTCAAGTGTATATAATTTTCAAATTGGGTGCGAAAGGATTTTATAGGTTATGTTGACAGAGATACAATACATCAATCTATTTCCTATCAAATAACTGAAAAGTGAACAAGTAAAAAAAATGTGCCAAATGTGGAAAAAACACGCGCTGAAGACATTACCGTCACTTATCACAGGTTTCCTTCATCAGGAACTATTACTTATATAAAGTAAGTAAACCATAACAACATCATTTGAGTACTTTTTTTATACATGGAAAATAAAACTTTTAATAAATATACCTATATTAATATCGGTACATATAAATACAAAATATTTTGTTTTATTTTTCAAAATTAAAATTTACGCTACAATATTCCAAATAAATCTTTTCAGCCCAGACGCTCAGAATAAAATTTTGTTTACACTGACCGTCTTAGTCAGATTTCTAAGGTTAGCAGTTGTGCTTAACGCACCTATTATCTTGTCTAATTTAAAATGGCAACATTTTATTTTTTAAGTATCATTAGAAAGAGGCTACATGGCTAGTGGCTACATTGAAAAGTAATAATTTTTTTACAGGCCTACTCAGTACTCTGACATTATAGAATATACAATTACAAGGTTTTCTATGGTGCGCGACTTTACTAAATATGATCTTTTAAAAAAGTATGTTATGTACTATGTGATTTTAGATACCAGACTATGGACCCACAATTGTTCTTTATTGACTTCGAAAATATCGATATATAAAAATATCAATATTTTTTACATACGCACACACACGCGCACGCGCAGACACACGCATACGCACGCGCGCACACACACACACACACACACACACACAAACACACACACACACATACATACAAACACAAACGTCGGCTAATTCCTAAAAAATATGTTTAGAAGAACTCATAGAAATAAGAAATGTACTATTTATCCAGCAACACTTCAAGCTAATTGTATACAAAGTTATAAGTTATAACTTATCAGACTAATTAGTTACTTATCGGGAATATAATGTTTTATGCGTAAGAAAACGAACAATGTCTAACATTAAAAAAGGTGTAAAAGCGAAAGCGGTCGTAATCTCTATAAACACAGATAAGCCTTGAATTCTTTTCAAAGCACTTACAACAACACACTCGTAGATTATCAAGATAAGATTATACATAATAGATATACCAGGAAACAGCCGACATTACAATAACTGATTAAGTGTTTAAGATGTGAGGTTTAGTGCCACGGCATAGCTACAGATTCAGTGCACCGCCAAAATTAGCCAAATCGGTCCAGCCGTTCTCGAGTTTTAGCGAGACAAGCGAACAGCAATTGATTTTTATATATAAGAAGATAATAAAGAATGATATAAGAAGATTTTTATAACTTTAGTAGCTGACGTTTAGAACTTTTGTTTAGAAAACCATAAATTTGTAATTTTAAGCCTGTATAATTTGACTTGTTCAAATACAAAGCGTTTTCTCAAGGATTATAAATTAAATATGTAAAAAGAAAAGTTGTCTGACCGTCAGATCTATCAACGCACCGGAGCACCAACTACGGAATGGATAGTTCAACTTTATTTCGGCGAAATTATAGAAGCGGAAGGCTACAATATGTCTCGGCAACTATTTCGGTCTTTCTCTTAGTTTGTAAATTGATCTAACCTTCAATTTTACACAAAACACAAACTGAAAAAATTAAGGCATTTGTTTCGTGTTTTTTTTTCAATCAAATAAAATTTCTCTTCTTTGTAGGGGTATAATAAATCATTAATAACGATGAGTACGTCGGAGAAATGGACGTTCTACTTATCTAATGATCGAGAAAGTAGCGTTGTCTTCGCTGTAGCATCAGGACTTACTTTAATTAAAATGAGGTGCAGCGTTTGCAGCGTAATCAATCTACCTATATCTATATATAAGTACGTGAAGCATAAACTTTGTACCCCTTTTAAGACAATTACACGAACGGTAGAGCATGGAATTTGGCACGATCAAAGTTTAAATTGCGGAGGACTGCAGAAACCTAATATTTTAAATAATATTATGCATTAGAAACACATTAAATTAATAAAAATAGAATAGGAAGTCGGAAGATCCCCGAAGATGATTGATCGAAATCAATCGATGTTCTGGATCGATACGGGCGTAAATATATTTTTTTCTCAGTAAGTATATCTCTTAGGCTTCAATAGTCGTTGCCTGACTGCTGTGAGACAATGTTGCAGGCCTAAATATCGTTAGCATTAGACCCGACATTGACAATTGGCACCGCTGTGCCCAAGCGCCGCACCCTGGGTAACCGCTCAGATCGCCCCCCCTAAAACCGCCACTGTGTACTCTTAAGATAGTACAAACTTGTATATTATATTCTAGGTGTTAAATTAAGATACGTGCTCGTATGTTAAACAACAAATGACACAAGATTCATCCGCCCATTAATAAGCCAAGAGTATTTTATTGTACATGGACCATAATTTGCTAATGCGTTAGTTGCTTTTCATATGGATAAAATAGCTCGTAACTCGTGACTACATTATTATAATTTTTTTCGTATTTAAAATAACCATGTCATTCTTGAAAGTAGTCTGATGTAAATTTCTAATTTGCATCCATATTAAAGCCGTCTTAAGTCAATATAACAAAAAGTTCGGAAGACAGAGAGAGAGAAATGAAATTTGCAACTTTCCACGCTACGGCTACAGAGAAGATACTCTTACGCAGCATTATAGATGGAAGAAATTTACTGAAAGTCCGGTAATTATAAAAAACCCCAGACTTCCACTTTGCATTGTAGCAAAACATCTACAAAACACAATGTATGTTCTCAACGCACGATTTACTTTAGAATAGAAAATTTAATGGCTATGTACCAAAACGTTTGACAACCCCCGGCCTTGATCACAGCGGTGGCAACTTCGGAACTAGTGATTGAGTCGTCCAGTTCGGAAATGGGTAGTTCCGCGCATTTTGTAGGCCTGACAATCTTCAAGTCTTGGTCGCTCAAAACCTTTTTCAGCTCGGTAGTCAGTATATCAGCCTTTTCATGGCTTGTAGCCTCCGGAATCTGAATTCGACTCCGGAAATGAATTGACGAAATCCTTAGGGATTAATTTTGCCTTCGCATCCTTTAGAATTGACGCGTAGGAGACGCTCTAAAACCCCAGGCTGCAGTGTGATCGCTACAGCTGATGAGCGTGGAATGCGTAGCTTTGTAACTCGAGAAACAACGGAATCGTTTTTTCCTTTTTGTTTCTCGATCTGAACGTCCTTTTGTGCCTTCGTTTTAGCCACACGTGGCTTGGCCTTACCTTTTTTGCTGGCTATTTGTCAAGTATCAGCAGGTAGATTTTCTGGTGTGTGGATCGTATCAATGCCGCAACAAGGTGTCCTGACTTTCCTGGCCTGGTCGACAAGGTGTGCAATTTGGATTACCATATTTTATTATGGGTGGGCTCTGATGTCGCCTGTCTTAACTTTTCATGGCACGCTGCAACATTGTCTGCACGTAGAGTACTTTTTCTCCAGAAGAAGGCAGCCAACGATAGCCGAAAGTTTACTTCATCATAATGTTCCGCAATACTGTGTCATCAATGCCTTGCTGCTTATGGACAGTGACAGCTTCATTTTCGTGCATTTTCAGCATTTTCGTGTTTCTTAGCCGGCCATTTATTTGAGCCATTCCCTCCTTCCTTCTTTCCACATAATCTCCTGTGGTTCGCGCACGTCCTCTCTTATTTTTTGCATGTGGGTTCCTAAAGGTGGGTTCCTTTTCATCAGAGTCGCATGACTCTTAGCCCATTCTTTTGGTTGCTAGGCCTTTTCGGCCTCTTTTGCTTTGCACGGAATCCTGCTAGTATACCTGACGCCGATGACCTGATGCTCATACTATCATCAAACACTTCTACATCTACTCTTCCTCCATATTTTTTGTTGTGTTTCTTCGATCCATTTCTGTTTCCACGAATAGCGGACGAAATAAAATGACCACCAAGGTGTTCGCCACTTCACCGCCACTTCACCGAGGCTAGACAAACATACGATAGGCTCTGCCATCAAGCCCAAAGCTGACCGTTAGCGACACGGATATACCCCCGTGGGATGCAGCCCTCAGCACGGTCTACTCTTTCGCTTCGGGTGATTTTTATAGAGGTTTCTTCCTCGCGACCCGGCCAACTGAGGCAAGGTCCTCAGTCCGTATATCATTGGCCGCGAGACGTAATCCTCTAGACAGACAGGAGGAGACAGGAGACACCTCCCTATGGATTACGATATCGTCAGGCCAACAGCGACAGGATTAATGTCCATTATACCTCGGCTATACAGAGTATACAGAAGAACGTCTCGTCAGGTCCGCAATCAGCTTTGTGGTTGGGGGCCGTTATCTAGCGTCCATCACGAGGAGGTTATCCCACATTTCACCTTAACAGTAAAGGTGTATCCTTTCTTTTTTTTTGTTCTCACACGAGAAATAAATTTACCTACTGCCGGGCCACTCAATGCGGACAGATTGTGGTACTCGCCGGCTGAGAACCGGAATACCCACTAAAACCCCTGCGGTGTCCCCCTCGGTGCTTTTGTAGGCGGGGGTGATTGGGTGCGCATTTGCAGCCACCCCGCCAGCATCCACATCCACCTAGGACCGAGGTTGTTTAGAGACGTCAAAATAACTTGTAAAATGTTTCATTGAATAAAGTATTTTTGATTTCTGATTTCTCCGGGGGACTAATTTTGGCAATTTTTTAACGAGGTTGGCGTTCCTCACACACTGTGCGCAGGCGAGGGCAGAACCCTGCCTATGCACTGCGGGCCTTGGAGGCCCGCCATCCAATAACCCGAAGGTCCACTGTGCAAAAGCCTCTCCTGCGCTCGAAGTGCAATGCGCATCTCTACCCCCTCTTCAATAAGAAGGGTTCGAGAGCGGCCTTCTCGGTGCAATTAGCTTTGCCAGGATGCTGGATTGCACCCCAGGTACTGAGCCCCCCCGCCACGACAAGGCTTGTAACCATGAGACGGAATAGTATACACCTGAATTAACTAAAGGTTAAAGTACTAATATTTATGCTATTATAATAACTGACTCGCGTAGCTTTGTCAGCGAATACATTTCAATAGTTTTTCATATAAAGTTTCATCGCCCATTTCAGCCCCATAGGGATTGATTTTTGAAAAATAATTTAGCTTATATTTGACCACGAATCTTCAACTATTCTATGCTAAATTTCATCAAAATCAGTTGTGCGGCTCAGCCGTGAAAGCGCAATAGACAGAGAGACTCGCATAATGATTTATTTTAACCACATTTTAACATTATGTTCCGGATGCATATAACAGACATTAAGAAACGTAGACACTTAATATGAGGCTTGCATATTAGATATTTTATTTACGTCAGTTAAACATCCCGACGTAAAGATAACTGTAACGCTGTGGTCTTGCGGTATAATTGTACGATATGTCTCACGTCCAAACCGCAACCCGCATTGCTCAAGCACCTATTGAAATTTTACCTCTGTTTGCATGTTTCAAGTTTCCAGAAATTTGAATGAATTTCGCCACTTAATTAATACTATAGGTACGTAATATATAATACTGAACTCATTGTAAATGTTTTTCAAAATGATAATAGGCAGTTGATTTGTAGGACTATTACTGCGAAACTGTGGTTTTTAAGGGTTCAAGTTAATGTCCGCTCTAAGGGTACTTTCTGTAAGACCAAACCTCGAATTATAGGAGTAAGTACGTATCTTCACGCCCCTATCCACGAAAATGTAGGCAGAGGTACACCCAGTGCACCCACGATTAGCCGAAGATACTCGGCCCCACAATGTGATAGGTGGCCAGCCTATCATTGTCATTATAATCAATACAGCATGTCATTATTAACTAGCTATTCCCCGCGACACACACTTTATTTTCTTTTAATCGGTTCCAAAATATCCTATGATCTATGTTACTGAGACATAATGTAGTTTTATATTGGTGAAAATTTTTTTTAAAATCAGTCTAGTAGTTTTTGAGATTTCCATTACAATCAAACGAACCTTATTTTAACCTCTTCATAATAATTTTGTGTAGATAGATGATAAAGAAATTTGCTACAAAAAATATAATATTATGTTGTAAGACTGCAGCTGCTATGTTATTACGTCATAGCGTAAGGTGGGTCTTTGAAGGACTTACTTATTTGGTGATTATTTTGCAACATTATAATGAGTAATGACAAATAATTAGCGCCCTCCTTGACTTACTACGGGTGCGATTTACTTCGAAAAGAAAAAGAAGAGCGTTTAACCGAAAAAAAATTATGCAATTTTAAAAAGCGACAAGTGGGCAAATTGGACACATATTATACGGGACCTGTGTTCAATATCACGGTAGAGTAGTCCGGGAACACAATGTTTAAGACAAACTCATTTAAATCAATTTGCCCAACATAGGATATTCGAACCCAGGACTTTATCCGTTTACAGCTATACCGACGCTGATACTGCTAGACCAGTGAAAATTATATTGTTTCATATATAAATATAGACGGTAAAGCAGAAAAGCGTTAGTTTAAGCCTTTAAATGAAATCCATTGTTCAGAACAACCCTCCACTCACAACGGTTTTGTAACAGAGACCACGTAATCGCTTACTTAGCATAGATATAATTGTTTATAAATGCTCTTTGTTATCCAGAAAATAGCAAAACATCTATGCACGTAGGCTGCAATGTTTGGATAGGATATTTTTATGATCATGCAGCGATAACTGTTTAAATAAAGTTGCCCGTAGGAGAAATAAAAAATATAAATACATTTTGTTTAAAATGCTAACTATCTGCAAGTTATATACATCTACGCAAGCGGAGCCACGGGCAAAAGCTAGTATATAACATTTTAAAATTTATTTTATCCGTATCAAATTATAAAGGCATATTAATTTCTAAAATTTATTATTTGCTTTATTTTAATACAAAAAATAATAAATCTAATCTAATTTTAAATGCTATGTTAAATACAACCGTAAATGTTCGTGTTGCTGTTGTTTCTGTTGTTGTTGAGATGTAGCCATTGTCAGCATAAAGCACCCAGTATTTAGAATCAGGAGCGTTCGACTAAGAAAAGTAAACATTAGAGTATGTACCTACTACCAATCTAAATATAAAGTAGGTATGTTAGATTATTCAGGTAGTCAATTAACAGAAACTGTTCATTGTCAGCTAAGTCAACGGTCAGGCTGTCACCCGTCAAGATAAAACCTGATTTCTACCTACGTGTCTCTAGATTTATGGGCTTTTAGTATTTATGTGGTCTGTAGGCTTTACAGTTAAATCAATTAGATTTTTAATGCAGTGACTATTAGCAGAGTTGCCCGTTAGTTAACTCATAGTTTTAATTTTCCTTTACTGTGAACTGGGTAGAGGGAAAGATTTTTGTGTGTGTGATTGTACGAGGGTTGATTGAAAAGTTCTCGGCCTCAAGAACAAAACAAAAAAATACATACAAAATATTTTTATTTCTCAACATAATCCACCTAACTCAATAATTTTCTTCCATCTATTTTTTACTGGTTTTAAAAAATGATTCTTGAAGGTCTGCAAAATATTGGTTTTCTGCGGTGTCAACCTCTTCATTTGATGAGAATTTCTGGCCACCGAGGTGTTTTTTAAGTTAGTAAACAGATCGATGTCGGAAGATGCCCAATTAAGCAAATAAGCCGGTTGGGGCAGCATTTCAAAACCACAATCATACATTTGAGCCATAGTTTCAACAGACATGAACGCTTGCGTTATCCTGGTGAAACAACACTTTCTTTCTCAGTAATCCTGGACGTTTTCCTTTATTCTCAAACGACGCAATAGGATGCAATAGTATGCTGAGTTTGTTGTTTGGTCTTTTGAAAGATAGTATTTTACCATTATAAGATCGTAAAGATTTAAGATACCATTATGATTTCACGAGTCGTTTCACTGTCGTGTTTTGGTTTGGAGGGTAATGTAGCCGGTAAGTTTGTGCATGTGGTAAGACCCCGCCACAAGGATAGCTACGCACTATTAACATCTTTGGTGTCTATAGGCGATGGTTTTCTCTTTCCATCGAGATAGTCATCTATTTGTAAGCTATCTTATGGCTTGTGAGCTTTATCTACTGTATCTAATGGGTTATTAAGAGGTTATTCATAAGAAGATCACGAATAATCCAAACTAAACCGGATTAGAATCAACTCCCTCGCTAAGCGGCTATCTAATTTCAGGAGATATGGGAGAATTTGACACCATTAAAGGACTTATAAAAATTACTAACAACACTTACTTACATGCGTCGCGAAAATAATTTACGTGACGAGGAAAAGTATGGGAAATCATGTGATATCTTCGAGGATTGTTTATTGTTATTCTAAATGTATAAAATTAAATTTGTTACGTAATGTACTCGATTATATAAAAACAGTTTATTTGCCTGTTTAGATTTAAATGTACATACGCATGAGTATGATATCACAATCATATGTACGAATACCTACATTTAAACCTAAGCTTGGTTTGCTTTCGATTTCTGCAGTGGTTTTGCGTGAAGATATGTATATATGTGTCGCAGGCAAATTCTGTAATTCGTCCGTTAACAAACGGCGTCTTCAGATTACAATGATAAATAAGTTTTAGAAAATGCCTTACGCTGAATGTAAAATGTCGTCATTATATAATATGCATGACATTTACCGCTGCCGTTAATAAATTGCCGCGTCATATTGTTTAAATTATTTGTTATGTCAATGGGTAGTTTATTTACATCTAGAATCCTAATATATATCCATATCCTGGCTTCTTACATAAAAAATAAGTACCTAGGTTTGTTAGGTTGCCTTTAGGTCCCACTCCTGAAAAAGGAGCCCCGCACAGCAGCGGCGGCGGTCGGCGAACGTCAGCGAACTCGGGGTTGATAGCTGACACTGACGCAGCTTATGTTATCACCAATTTGCCTTCAGCAATTTGTATTGAACGTTTAAGTTTAAAAAATGACGACGCCGTTTGTGTAACGACGAAACTTACAAATTGCACATATGCACGTCTGTACATATTTTACTACGTGTATCAGTCAGAACGTTGCTCTATCCATCCATTCAACTATCTGTAAAAAATATGTTTTAAAATACTGTACCAATTTATTTTCAACTCTTAGAATATATTACTTTTTACAAACTGCCTGGCAAAATGACAGATGGTCAATAGACCTTTAAAAAAATTCTTTAAAAAGGGCCCGAACCAACAAACTCAAAACAACGAATCCGGTTAGTCAACGGTACTAATATATAGCAATACATAATTATATAAATACATACTGAAATATCTAAATCTATCTAAACTAATATTAAAAAGAGAAAACTTTTGTGTTTGTGTATGTATGTTTGTAATGTTTTCACACAATTATCCGACGGAGAAATTATTTTTGGTCATGCGAACGAAGTAGCGAGCAACTGCTAGTATTTAATAAATACACAAATCCAGAAATACACACACACACACACACAAACACACACACAAACATCTATGCTCATCACATAAATGCTTATCCTGTAGAATTACATATATAAATACTTTTATATATTTTATAAACACCCAAACCCAGAAATACAAACATCTATGCTCATCACACAAATGCTTGCCCCTGTCGGGAATCGAATCCGCACCCCATCGATTGTGTAGTAAAGGTCGCTGACCTCTCACCCAATGACCGCCCCATATAAACTAAAATTCATACTTCATATTATTAATATATATTATAAATGCGACCGTCTGTCTATCTGTTACACTTTCACAGCTAAAACACTAAACTGGTTTTGATAAAATTTGGCATGGAGATATTTAATGAGCCGGGACCCACTATAGGATATTTCTTTACAATAGTCAACCTCTAAGGGGCTGAAATAAGGCATGAAATAGTTAGTTTCTCGCGGGCGAAGCTTAGTGGGTTAGCTAGCATAACATATATAACAACCCATATATTGTATTAAATAATATGTATAATATGTTAATAAGGAGATTTGACGAAGAAAGTTCAACTAAAGCCTATCCTTAGACCGCTAGTAGTAATGAATAAATTAAATTTTCCTATGTAGCTTTATCAATCCTCGCTCTATCTGTGGTTATAGCCGTCAAGATAGTAAACGTGACGTGTATATTAAGATCGATAGATATCGAGCTCCGATATCATTTACGACTTGTAACTGTAGCCTAGCCATAATATATCATCTAGTTTATGCAATCCAGGCTTTCCTTGGTCATAGCTACTCGTACGCGGCTGTTTTGTCTATATAATATAAAGTTTCTAATCTGGGGTCCGATTCACGTAACGAACGTCAATCGAGTCGGAGCGTTTAATAAGGATCTTACACATTTTCTGACACATTATGTTTTTAGCACAACGTGACGTTGTATCGTGTTTATGTGTGTAAGATCTCTTAAAGCGCTTCGACTGATTGACGTTTTGTTACGTGAATAAGGGGGCTGGCGATTTTTATGTCACTTGCGATTGTCCACTGATCGAAATTCGACCATAGACAACACAATTGAATCTCTTTTAAGTTTGACAACAGACTTTAGACGTAAACAAATAGTATTTAAACACCTATATGTGTGTATGTACATGTACCTAAGTCACATGAATTTAGTGTGTTTTGACAGCCCCGTTGGTCGAGTGGTTAGCGAACCTGACTACGCATCAATGGGGCCCGGGTTCGATTCCCGGCAGGGACCATTATATTTCCAATGAAAATTATTTAAAAATATTAGGTTTACCCCGTGTTGTTTCGGGCTCCTTTGAAGAATAGACCAACTGCCGTTCTGCCAGGTAGGTATGTCGTAAAAGGCGACTAATTGGCTATGTGAGTCACTACCATCGTCGCTACTAGATGGTAGAGTTCTGCATAGTGCATTGTCTCGCCCGGGTCTAGTACCACCGCCTTACATTCCTGCCGCAATAGCGTCAGTGTTTGTCGTGTTCCGGTTTGGAGAGTGAGGTAGCCGTTAAACTTGTGCATGTGGCATTAATACCTCGCCACAAGATAGCAACGCATAATTCACATCTTTGTTATTTATAGGCGATGGTTGAATCTTTCCATCAGGAGACCCATCTGCTTGTTTGCTATCTTATGATATAAAAAAAGGTTTCTGCACTCTTCAGCAATGTAAACTGTAACTGTGCTAAATTTCATACTCTACCGTTCGCGTAATTGTTGGAAAAAGGTGAAGGTACAAAGTTTTTACTTCACGTATTAATATCCTAAATCCTAAATAATATTTACATGCGAAAGTAATGGCTAATTGCACTAACCTTGTCTTAGCTTAGGACAGTCTTTATTAGCATGCTGTCACTTTCTTTTCATTTCAAACAAAAATGACAGCATACTATTTAGGATTCTCCTAACTTAAGACAATGTTAGTGCAATTGGCCGTAAGTTTGTTTGTTAAGTTTTCACGGCTAAACAGCTCAACCGCTTTTAACAATTATTTCACCTTTAGAGAGCTACATCATACACCTTTAGAGAGTGACATTGGGTACTTTTTAAACGACTTAGCGAAGAGATATAATGTTTTTTATATGTATGAGAAATAAGTCGCGGGGAACAGCTAGTATAAAATACAAGGTGATTTTTTTATTTATAACAAAAATATAAACCAAAATCAATTTATTTTTTAAGTGTAGATGTAGATAAGAACAAAGCCAAATAAATATATTATATCATAAATTTCTAAGAAGCATACATGCTTATAGGATTAAACAGGAGAAGCCCGGCAAACGTGAAACATTTAAGTTGGTATTATAATTTATAAGTAATAAAAATCAATCTAACACCAACCAACCACCGCCTAACCAATGCCTTCCACAATAGCGCCAATGCTTATTATCGTGTTCCGGTTTGGAGGGTAAGGTAGCCGGTAAACTTATGCATATGGCACCATTAACAACAACAACACACCATTAATATTTTTGGTGGTGATAGTTTCTTTTTCCATAAGGAGAGCCAACTGTTTGCTAGTTATCTATTGATATAAATAAAATCTCAAATTAAATTAATTATTAACATCAGGACCATATTCCTAGAGAGACAGAGCTGAAACTAGCGCACTTATGACTAACCAATGGTGTTAAGTCCCATGATGTGGCCAACCTATCTACAAATCGATTAAGTGATGTGTTTCACAAAACCTTCAAATGTTTATTTAGAACACCTGAGATTTGAACTCACGATCTTATGGGTCTATACTCTATACTACGGACTAAATCGCCATGTGTTTGAAATTCGACCATAAACTAAACTATGGTCTCTTTTAAGTTTGACAAACGACTTTAGCCGTAAAGAAAATGCTATACATGTATGTATATAATCATGTATATCACATAAATATAGTGTATGTAATGTTCATTTTTATTAATTTAATCTATTTGTAATGCATATTACTTATTTCAAAATATCAGGTTTCGGCACTCTTCCGCAATATAAACTTTAACTGTGCCAAATTACATACTCCACCGTTCGCGTAATTTTTGTAAAAAGGGATACGAAGTTTTGCTTCACGTATTAACTTGCGGATAAACCTTTACAGCCACTACAAATGTAGAGAGTCAACACGTTTTTTTTAAAATTACCACTGATTCGGAACGCGGCCACTATTGAAAATATACAAATTGTGTTTATTTTACAAATCGTGAAGTCTCAAGTCATAGAAGATCGTTGAGCCTTGAGATTTATAGGTACCGAGATAAATATAACTCTACCAAATAAGAGGATACCATATATTTATTATACACCATCTATGGAGGATACATTATATCTACATACTGAAGGAAGGTAGGTCAGTACTTGATTCTGATGCCGAATATGTAAAAATAGGTAGGTATTTCAATTTAGTTCCTATTTTCAAATAAATTTACCCTTGCATAGTGTGTACTGAAGTTAATTGTTTACAAATCGCCTCTGTGGTCTAGTGGTCGGGAGTGGGAGTTGACTACACGAGGTCCCGGGTTCGATTCCCGGGTCGGGCAATTAAAAAAAAAAAGAGTTTTTCAGTTTTCTGATAAATCAATGTTGCCCGGGATTGGAAAAGTGCCCGGTTGGCGATAGGCTAGCCACCTATCGCATTGTGGGACCTAGTATATTCGGCTAATCGTGGGTGCACTGGTCGTACCTCTGCCTATCTCTTCGGGGATACGGGCGTGAAGATACTTTTTAAATGTTTACAAATGGCGATTTACCGCCGCGACACATGTAAGTTGAGGCGCGCACCTGTCACCCTCATGGTGTCCGTATTTTTCCGAAACTTCGTTGAGGTTCTTCTTGAATTCAATCTTTTGACTTGAATATAAAAAGGATTTGGGTGGACAAATCGTTTTTATACCCAAGTCAAAATAAATAAATATCACCGGAGAAATCACACGAATTGATCAAACCCCGAAATAAGCAAATTATTTGCTTGTGATATCAGTGTTAGTCAACGATACTAAAACATAGAAATACATATATAAATATATTTAATAAACACCCAAACCCAGAATACAAACATCTATCCTCATCACACAAATGTTTGTCCCTGTCGGTAATCGGGCCCGAGTCCCATTGATGTGTAGGTTCAGGTCTGCCCCCCCTAGACAAGTGGCATAAACGCTAAGAGAATAGAAAGTAAATGTATGGATTGGACAGAAGCGTTCGATTCTGCTTATGTCTAATCCATACATTTATCTTTCTATTCTACTAGCGTTTATGCAATTTTTTCTTGGAGGCAGGATCGCTAACCAATCGACCAACGGAGCTGTCAAAAAAGAAAAAAATCAAAAAATGTTTTACATCAAAAATTTCGTTTCACGTGAATGAAGCCAAGAAACGGCGTATATCATTTTCCAAGGAACATACATGGGTGTAGACTGTAGGATTAAAACGGCGTCAATGTAAAGTAGGTACCTTCCGCTGGGCGAACGGCGGAAGCGCGGCTCGTGATTCACATACGCTCCGGCACACCTCGCTCCAATCACCACCCATTGTCTCCTCGCATAAACTGCGGCCATATGCGATCATAATAAACATGCTTATAACAAAACCCCGCGTACAATGGAAAACTTGACAAGTTTGTTTAATAGACACATGAATTACACCTGTGTGATGACATTATCTAGTCTCATCAAGCTGCTCTATGCAGATTTACTGGTAAAAGACTGTACATAATATGGAAGGACGCAATAGTTAATGCTCATATGTATCTTCACGCCCGTATCCCCGAAAAGGTAGGCAGAGGTACAACGGGTGCATCCACGATTAGCCGAAGATATTTGGTCCTACAGTGCGACAGGTGGCTAGCCTATCTCCAAGCAGGCACTTATCCAATCCCGGGCAACATTGTTTTAATCAGAAAACTGAAAACATTTTCTTAAGTTGCCCGACCCGGGAATCGAAACCGGGACCTCGAATAGTCAACTCAGACACCGGACCACTAGACCACAGAGCCGATAATGCTCTTTTTTATATAAATATTATAAGGTAGCAAACAAGCATATGGGTCTCCTGATGGAAAGAGTCAACCATCGCCTATAGACACCAAAGATGTTAATGGTGCGT
>DWBA01000194.1:0-15537 GCA_018236825.1 Apodemia zela | reverse complement strand
GAATTATTTTCTAGTTTTTAGTTTGTACAAGTAATAAAAGCGTGTTTTTTTAGTTTTTTTAAACTATTATTTATTTAATCGTCAAAATAAATTTTAAAACTGCTCTACTGAACAGTAGTATTTTTGCAGAACCGACATTGTTAATAGGTACCATCGTGGTAATCCCTGTTAGGCAAAGGGCACCGAACTGTTAACATTTTTAATGCCTGTGGGCGATGTTTGTCTCTTTTTAAAATATTCTTGTTTATCACCCTATAATATATATATGAAAAAAACTGCAATTGAAAAAAAAAATAAACAAACGAACATTTTGTTTTTAGTGTATTTTTCTATAAGGTTTAACATTAATCACATTTTAATGCAAATTTATTGCATGAATAAATCGCCTTTGTGGTCTAGTGGTCCGGTGTAGGTGTTGACCACATGAGGTCCCGGGTTCGATTCCCGGGTCGGGTTATTCAAACATGTGTTTTGTCAGTTTTTTGATAAAACGACATGCCCGGAATTGGATAATTGCCCGGTTGGCGATAAGCTGATAGGCATGTCACATTCGCCGTCTTATTTATGCTTTATTTGGCCAGTATTCCTGTCATAAAACAGCTCGTAAAAGATGAACGAAAGCTAAATATGCCACTATGGGGTAGGTTTCTTACCGACCTATTTAATTTTGGCGCTCCAACTTGTGAAAACGGTTCATTAAAATCTTAGACGTCCATGAGAGTTTGATGCCTTCATCATGGGGAGAGCATTTGTTTGTCCTGCTTGGCTACCGTGCATAATATTATAATATGTAAAAAATAGACTAGCTTGTTATTATTCCCTTTCAGAGGGAAAAATAGCCGATAAACTTGATTTTTTTATATCATAAGATAACAAACAATCATATGGCTATCCCGATGAAAAGACACAAGTATTGCCTATAGACACCAAAGATGTTAATGATGCGTTCCTATATGTTGGCGAAATTGTAATGCTGCACGCATAATTTTACCGGCAAATTTACCCTCCAAACCGGAACACGACTGTAACAAGCATTAACGCAATTGCAGCAGGAATAGTAAAGGCAGTGCCACTAAACCAGATTAAGACGTTTTGGAACTCTACCACATAGAAGTCTCATGGTAATAACACGTATAGCAAATCGCTCGCCGTTTACGAACTGCCTAATAGAACAGCCTTTACGAACTGACTATTCTACAAAAGGGGGTTGTACCATCACGGGGAAATGTAACAAGGACAGACCCACCATTTAAATATTTGGTTTCCGTGGGCGAGAGATTTCTATCCATTAGGAAAGATATAATGAAAAATATTTTATATTTTCACTATTTACACACCCGATATTGGTTTAAAGGTAATGGATCATGTCTCGCAGCTATAAATAATCACCTTTGTTTTTTTTATAATTAGCAAATTTATTGCAATAAACGAAATAAAGTTTAAAAGAGAATTTGTCATTATAGACATTACATTCAGAAACTAGTTGCATACTCGTCAGTGTGAATATGCTAATGAAACGTTATGTGGAAATGCGGTGGCATTGACCAGTTCAACAAAAAATTGTTGATAGAACAAACTCACATGTGACCTTTATTCCGCTAAATCACTTCTTTGCGGTTTAAATTAAGGCGGTTATCACACTGCTCTGCGGTGCTTCACGGTGTGCGGTACAACGGACACGTATGTACTATTTAATACGGGTGTTATCTATATGTCGCAGTCAATTTGTATGTTTTGTAGTTGTACAAATGGCATCGTCATTTTATAAACGTAAATTTTAATACAAATTGCCGAATGCAGTTTTGTTAATGAATTCAATTGCATCTATGCTTAAGACAGGTAGGTACATGGTCGAAGGAGTCCCGTTACCTAGGTAGCCCTTTTTTTAAGTCTTGGTCCTAAAAGCAACATTACAAACCTACTTGTTATTAATGTAATAAGTCAGGTAGGGTTTTAGTTCTAAATCCATTTATGTAACAAGTAATTCGAACAATATGCCGCGGCAAGTTATTAACGGTGACGGTAATGTCATAGAGCATATTATAAAATGACGACACTATACATACGGCTTGAGGTATTTATTAAAACGTATTTATCTTTGTAATATAACGACCCCGTTTTTATATATGGATGAATTATAGAATTTTCCTTCGACATATACAAGCTGAGTTCAGTTTAACGTTATGACCTAAAGCAGGTTTTGAAATAAATTTTCAAAATCGAAATATGAAAATATAATTATTTAAGCACATTTTAATGTTACTTTTCTTTTGTGATACGAAAATAAAAATGAGAAATTAAAAATCGTGCTGCAGAGCAATATATCAACCGCCTAAACTCACGCAAGAAAAAATACGAGTAGTTAAATACTTTTTACGCTGTCTAACACAGGCTACAACTCCCATCATCGAAATTTAAAAAATTAACGATGATAAATAAAACAACTTAATTTAATTTTAATGTAATTTCACTTATTCCTGTTTGATTGAGTGTGTGAAAATAAAAAATAATTTGAACTTTATAAAATGTGTCTCACACATCGTCGCGTGTCTCAAGGCAATATATCAACCGCCTTAGCTCAACCAATAATAAATTAGTTAATTACTAGTTTACACTATTTAAAGTAGGCTCTAGTCCTTATCATCGAAATAAAAAAGTAACATCAGTAAATGAAACAAATTAATCGTAATGTAATAGTTTGAAAATAAAAATTTATTTTAACTTTATAAAACGTTATTCGGTGCACCGTTATGGGTCACGGAACAATGTGACAACCGCCTTAGCTCAGGTAAGAATAAATAAGTAATGAACTTAATTGGTATTGCTTATATCAAAAAATCACACATTTTTAACGTGATATTTTGTAACATACTGATGTAATGCTGTAAGTTTAGTACAACTTACCTGAACCTATACTAATCTCGATGGTGGCAACGCATAGCGAACATCATTGCATTTTATAGTATAGCAAACGCGTATTTTGTAGTTAAGAAGTAACAAAATATGTGATTTATAGATGTTAATGTTGCGTAATTTTAAATATGAATATTTTTAGTGAAACATTCCTAATGATTCTGTGATTAACAAAACCGGAAAAAGTATTTTCGCATTAAATAAATAAATATTCCGGGACAAATTACACGAATTGATCTAACCCCAAAGTAAGCAAATTGTTTGCTGTGATATGGGTGTTAGTCAACGATACTAATACATAGAATAACTATATATAAATACTTTTATATATTTATTATAATAAACACCCAAACCCAGAAATACAAGCACCTAGATGCTCATCAGACTAATGTTTGTCCCTGCCGGGAATCGAACCCGGGCCCCATTGATGCGCAGTCAGGTTCGCCAACCACTCGACCAACGGGGCGGTCATTATTCGGTCGGTCATTAGGCGGTCGGTATTAAAATGTGATTTGGCCTCTATGTGTACAATAAAGTATTAAATAAATAAAATAAATAAATAAAGGCTAACAAGTCTCTCTCAACTCGAGGATGCTAACAATGTCGCGTGAACGCTCAAAAAAATTAGCTACAAATTTTATCGCTTTTGGCCGCCTCTTTAGTCGTGTGGTCAGCGCACCAGACTACGCATCAATGGGACTCGGGTTCGATTTCCGACAGGGACTGACATTTGTGTGATGAGCATACTTACTTAGTTTGTATTTATGTGTTTGGGTGTTTGTATAGCTTTGATATATTAGTATTGTTGACTCACACATGAGTGTGACTCACACAAGTAAATAATTTTCTTACTTTGGGGCTAGATCAATTCGTGTAAATTTGTCCAGTAATATTTATTTATTTATTATTTCATATGCAAGAGCTAAATAATGGTAATAGCTTTTCTGTAATAGATGATACAGGAATGTCCAATCATACTCTTGTATTTTACCGGGATAAAAATGCTAATGAGGTTTAAGAAGATGGGGAGAAATCTTAATAGCAGTTTGGGACCGGTCCCGATTATTTCAAGATACAAGCAAATGTCGTTATAGGTTGATAAATACTCCATGTTTGTCGGGGCCCGTTTTGTAGACTAGACCATCTACCGTTCTGCCGTAAGGTAGTTCGTAAGAGGCGAACGATAGGCTGAGCGAGTCACTACCATCGTGGCTACTAGGTAGTAGATTTCTGTGTCTCGCCCGGGTAATAAACTCCTATTATATTCCTCCCGCAATATAGCGTCAACGCTTGTCATTGTCGTGTTCCAGTTTGGTGGGTAAGGTAGCCAGTTTACTTTTGCATGTAGCATTAAGACCTCGCCACAAGGATAGCAACGCACAATTAACATCTTTCGTGGCTATAGCCGATGGTTGTCTTTTTCCATCGGGAGGGCCATCTGCCTGTTTGCTATCTTATGATATAAAAAAACAAATAAGGCCTAAAAACTTTACAATATTAAGGTAGATAAACTCACTCGTTCTTCTAGTTCACTTATAATACATTCAACCGAGTTTTTAATTATACAACATCATCATTTATCTAACCTCAAGATTCAAGGCCATTATTTACAAAACATAGCTTTGATTAATTAATTGTTTAAATAAAACATCTCTGATGATGGTCTAATTAGCGAGGCCGGTTGGGTGTGAAATAGGTGCAATTAAGACAACACAATACAATTTTTATACATTATTGCACACCGAAAGTAACATAACACTGGATTTTTGCACGTCTCATAATGCGAAGCATTGGCGACTGCTCTACGATCAAAAATATTTTTCGTCTCTCTTTTGCAAATGTTTCTATTGCTATTCTCTTTCTGGGGCACAGAATCTTCTTAATTTATATACCAGTTTATAAATAATTCAATGAAGATTTGAGAATCAAAAAGAAGAAGACGAAGAATGAAGAATCAAAAATTTATTTAATGTAGGTATATACTTGATAGGAACTACAAAATCATAAAAAAACTAAAAAATCTCGTTAAGCAGTAGGTACCTACAGTGATTGTGTACCTTGGTCACACCCTATATTAGGAAAATAGGCATTATTTAATCTTATTTGCGTTCTGTACCTACCAGATAACAAGCGGATATAAGAGATACTGTAAACGGTGAAAGCGTTAGTGTCATACTTTAAATAAAAAAATAAAAATAAAAAAACATTATTTTTCTAAATAATACTTATATAAAATATAACATAAACAAAGACATGATGTAGTAGTATAAGTGAGTTTATTTGAAACATTTTAAAATGCAGTTCCACCAAGACCCAACGATGGAAAGTATACAATTCACTAAATTTATAAATTATCAGAATCGCTAAATAGGACGAAAAACGCAATAGTTAGTAGGCATAATATCTAATTAATAAAAATAAAATAAAAAGAGAATATTACTTAGCTACATTTTTTTTGTATCATTAGATAGCAAACAAGCCGATAGCTCTCTTGATGGAAAGAGAAACCATTGCCTATAGATATAGATGTTAATGGTGCGTTGCTATCTGTGTGGAGGGATAGTAATACCACATACATAAGTCTACCACCAAACCAAATACCCGGGCGAGCTGTTGCGGAACTTTACCACCTAGTAGTCACGACGGTAGTGACACGTATAGCCAATCGGTCGCCTCTTACGACCTGCCTGACAGAACGGCAGTTGGTCTAATCTTCAAAGGAGCCCGAACCAACACGGGGAAAAGCGAAACGTCCGCGCGACCGCGCGTGCAATAGCGGCGCGCCAGTCGAGTCTAGTCATTTTGATAAAAAGTAAGAAAATATTTACCTCCTTGCATAGCTAAGTAACGTTCCCCTTTTTTGGTAAGTAAGATTGAGAGGTTCGCGGTAACAGTGTCAAAGGTCACGATTTCGTCAAATCGCTGTTTGTAAACAACAAACTTCGATATATACGCGCGGGTGTCATTTATAGTAATAATAGTTATAAAAACATTTTATTGCCAATAAATAAATAGTTCAAATTTTAAAGTATCATGCTAAAACTAAACTAAAAACTGAAATTATATAAACTGAAATTCCATGTAAAACATACATTTTTATTAGATTTATATTTTTAAACATTTTTATTGGATAATAGGTCAAAATTTAAGAACCAATTTTTCATCAGGGTCAAGTACTGAAAACCTTCAGTATGTACATTTGTGTACAAAGTTATACTAAAGAGTTAATAATATTCATATTATACAATCTAGTTAACACAGCATCTCAACATATTATGTTGAGATGCTGTGTTAACTAGATTGTGAATGATGAAGATGGTTCTGCCCCCCGCTGGTTCACATAAAACACAGGCGTCTGAATAGCTCGCCGCCCGTCGCGACTCTCTAAATTGCAATTTAATCTAATTATGTGACGATATAATTTTTCGCTTCGGTCATAATCAGATAACAGAGACATTATTGAGTTAAATTCCCGTTTGCAGCGGGCGGGTAAGGGAGTGCCCGGTCATGTCACGCGTTACTGGATTATAAATAATTATTTAACTTTTGTAATTCGTGACGTTTGCAAAGCATTGCTGTTAAATAGCTAACAAATATTCTCTTAGTGAATCAGTTTTTATGATACTTGATCAAGAAAGTGTGTGATTTGGATATTATCTAGCTCGACGTAGTTTTACTGTTTAACATAAAATATTGCCGCGTGCGTTGGTTGAGGACTGAGGTGTTCGACTAAGGAGTCGACGGGGCATGGGTTATGTTCTCAACAGGGTCAAACTTTTTAGTTTGACCCTATTGAGTTTTAGCATAGATATTTTTTTATCTAGGTCTAGATATTTAATACAAATATTTCAGTATTTACATACTTATTTCTATACTTCTATACTCTTCTATACTTGGCATTAGCTCAGAATATTATTTGCCCGTTACAATAAAAAATTTCTGTACATCAATTCGCAGATCAATTTTAAAAAATGTTTTAATGTTTTAAACAGACACATTTTGAGCAAGTCAAGGCCTGACTATATAATTTCAGGGAAATCAAAATACAAATAGTATCCTGAGAATATTGAGAATGTTTTCTTATTTTTGATTTGCATGTATTGCTGCACGATTTGCCGATAGGCAAACTATTCGAGAATATGGGTGTGATGGTAGTTGAATTCTTATTTATAGGTACAAAAGTTTTTGTGAATTTTGACTACACTACTGATATCTGTATAATTAATCGATAAATTCTAAAAATGCTGTATATAATATTAAAAATTTATTAACTTGTACATCATTAGAAAACTACTTTATTAAGATGTAACACAAGCTATAATTTATTATATTAAATTAGGGATCCATTGCACGTATGCAAAGCACAAAGAGAAAGCAGCTAGTATTTATTAAAGAAGAAGAAATTAATGTTATACAATATATAATATAACAATTATCCAAACTAACTTAGTATTCATAACAATCTCTTAAACAATTATTCTATTACTTAAATCATCACATCTTAAACATCGGTTGTCTGTTTGCCGTTTAATGCAAATAAATTTATAAGCTACCACAACCACTGTTGAGGTAGCTTATAAATTATTATATAAAAGTACTTTGTAAGCTATGATTATTTGCGCACACACTATGATTTCATGATGGTCCCAGATGATAACTAGTTTCCCATTGTAACATAACACCAAAATATAGGGTGTAGCACGCGTTCTATAGAAAGCATTTATGGGGCAACCAAAAATGGAGACAAATTTGACAAGTATCAATATTCAGTTTACATACACAAGTATTCGTGGGAATTTGTTTTCCCAACAGCCCATGGAGATTTAAATTTTTTTTATCTAGGATCAATTATGACTGATTTCTTTTAATTTGAGAATGTAGCGCAATATATATGAATATGATATATGCAAACGTAGCTGGCTTTCTCAACATTTATAATTTCTTTTTATTATCACACAAGTTTTGAAGACTAACTAAATTTGTTTTATTGATCTTCCATCTGCTATTCTTTCAACATGGAAATAAAATGAAATGAAAAATATTTATTTGCAAAAATATGGGTGTTACAAGTTATTACAAATTAATTTAAGTTACCAACATATTCAACCATGATGTGGTGTCCAAATATTTAAAAATTTAAAAATTATACTTTTACACATACGTACACGGATTATATTATATAAAGCTCTGTCAGCTTTGTGGTCAGCAAGGATGGAGGATATTCATCTGGATTCATAAATTCTGGATCTAAATTATTTTTCGTATTCGTTTTATATTTTTTCGTTTACATATAATTATTTTGAACAACCGTTATTACTTATTATCAAACTTTGAATTTGGATTTTTATTTCAGATTTTTTAGCTTTTTAAATTATGATGTAATTAAGCAGGCAGAACAGTTATGTATTTTTTTAAGGTTGAAATAAAAATATTCACGAATGAATTATTTGGTAATTACTTTATGGCTGTACTCGTACATCCGGAATGCCTTTCTGAATTCAGCGTCTGAATTCATTATCTGATTCCGGTGTTGTGTGTGCTCGCGTGGCCAAATGTATAGAAATACGTGCATTATGAAATCATAACTCTATACATATAATAAAAGGATAGAAAAATAATTTCTGTACATAAAAATTTTTGAAAAATATTTATTGGTTCAGATAAATCGTCATTATTAAAATTTTTGTCAGTCTGTCTGCCTGTTAATTTGTTCGTCAGACACACATAAACTACGGGACCGAAAGTAATAAAATTTGGTATGGTGATAGCTAAAAGACTGGAGCAACATATAGAGTAGTTTTTATTCTGGATTCAGTTCCCGTGGGAGGAATAAAAAAATAAATTCGGTTAAAAATGCTAATTACCCGCAAGTACTAGTCTTAAATATTTTAGAGAAATCTGAGCAAATCATAAAAAAAAGTATCTTCACGCCCATATCCCCAAAGACGTAGGCAGAGGTACAACCAGTGCACCCACGATTAGGTGAAGATACTCGGTCCCACAATGTGATAGGTGGCTAACCTATCGCCAACTGGGCACTTTTTCAATCTCGGACAGTGTTGATTTTATCAGAAAACTGAAAAAAATACATTTTTTAATTGCCCGACCCGGTAATCGAACCCGGGACCTAGTGTGGTCAACTCCGACACCGGACCACTAGACCACAAAGGCGAGTAAATCATCATCTGAATAAGAATGTGCAAGTTCTTAAATTGTATGCATTGAATCTAAATTAAGATTGTGAATTCAGAGTGACATTCCGGATATATGAGGCTAGCCTTAAGTTAAAACTGCTAAGCTGTACTGGCATATCGAATTCTGTTACAATAATATCAGAAGAATAAGAAGTCATATTCATTTACGAATATGGAAATGTAATTATCATGTTCATTTTAATGGACTCCCCTGCAAAGCAAAGTATGTTTAAAGCCAAGCACTCAATGGATTCCGATTGAGTACACGGTAGTCGCATTCAATCAGCAGATTATACCGAGTAAGAAGCTCTTGCAATGCAAAAGCGGCAACCCTCAATTACCGCGAGCAGCGCACGCGCCGCTCCCCATGGGACAGAGCACGCGACCGCCCCTTCCAATTATGAAACAAAATATTTCTTCATATTGATTTTTCTTTCCAATTGCCTTTAAAAAATGACAACTGAATCTAATCCCATGATCACATTCCGTAAAGAATATACCAGTACAAAAGAATCAACTTCACGCCCATATCCCCGAAGAGGAAGGAAGAGTAACAACCAGTGCACCCACGATTAGCCGAAGATACTAGCCCACAATGTGATAGGTCGCTAGCCTATCGCCAATCTGGCACTTTTCCAATCCCGGGCAACGTTGATTTTACCAGAACACTGAATCAACACGTTTTTTAAGTGCCCGACCTGGGAATCGAACCCGGGACCTCGTGTGGTCAACTTCGACACCGGATCACTATACCACAGAGGCAGTATAGAAATAGGAAATATCAGTAAATATATAATGGTCGTCTTACTTGGTCTAGCACTGCCGGCTTTGGTATAAATCCCGTTGTATTACCTAGTGTTGATTCGGGCTCCCTTGAAGAATATGCCCACTGCCGTTCTGCCAGGTAGGTCGTAAAAGGCGACCGATTGGTGTATGGCGCGTATATTTACGCGTTACTACTATCGTGTCTACTAGGTGGTAGAGTTCAGCAACGACTCGCACCGGTTATTTGGTACCACCGCCTTACCTATTCCTGCCGCAATAGCGTCAATGCTTGAAATTGTTGTGTTCCGGTTTGGAGTAAGGTTAGGTAGACTAATGCATGTGGCACTGCCATCCCGCCACACGGAAGGCAACGCACCATTGACATTTTTGGTGTCTATAGGCGATAGTTTTCCTAGATAGGCTCTTTCCATCAGGAAAGCCATCTACTTGTTTTGCTATCTAATGATATAAAAAACGCATGAGATCCTGGGCTTGAATTCCTGCATGGTGTTTTTTTTTAAGTTTTTTAATAGCTTGTACCATTGGCTTATCGTGGTAACGCGTTTTTATATTATGATTTCTCCAGTAGGCCTAATCCTATTTACGAAAACGTATCCCATACATATTATAAATGTGAATGTTTGTATGTCTGAATGTTTGGATATTTATTATTCAATCACACGAAAATGGCTAGACCGATTTGAATGAAATTTGGCACACAAGTAGACGGTGACATAGAGTATGTCCTACCCTATGTCCTAACTACCCTGTGTGTACCCTATATCACCATCTACTTGTATATTTTTTATCCCGGAAAAATATGTTGTTCCCGTAGGATTCACCAAAACTTTTTAGGACGCAGCAGACTATAGGGTGTCGCTGGTATATAAAAATTAGGATTAGGTCTAATGGGAAAAATAAAAAACGCGCCACTTGCTCGACGTCAAAGTGGTGGTGGAGATTAAATTTTGTTTTGAACCTGCTTATCAAATTAAACATAGTCGGAAGTGAACAATCCTTGCGTTATAATTTGAGGTAATTCTTAACATCAACAAGAAATGCAAAATCACTCAACCAGGATGTATTCTCGAAAGTAAATCAATATTTTCGGGATTTTTCAATTTGATAAGGTCTATGAGACTGTGATCTAGTGGTTCGGTGTTGGAGTTGACTACATGAGGTCCCGGGTTCGATTCCCGGGAAACCAAAAAAATGTGTTTTTTCAGTTTGCTGATAAAAATAACGTTGTCTGGTATTAGAAAAGTGCTCGGTTGGCGACAGGCTTGAGGCATATCACATTTTGTAACAGAGTATCTTAGGCTAATCGTTGGTGCACTGGTTGTACCTCTGCCTACTTCTTCAGGCGTGAATATACTTTTTTTATAAGGATTCAGAACTTGCTTGCGTGGGTCATAGTGTGGCCCGCGGGCCTAGGGTTGAGCAGTCTTGGAATAAGATAACAATCGTTTACAGATACTTAAAATGTTAATAATCAATATAAAAGCAACATAGCGTAGAACGAAGGCAAAATACCAGCCTTCTTCACCTTGCAGTCGTCTGTCTGCAATACGTCAGCCCCCTAGACAAGTGGCTGTACACCTTTAAGAACTCTACCACTTAGTAGTCACGTGGGTAGTGACACATTTGCTCCTTTGTCGCATTTTATGACGTATAGACGAATAGATTAATAACCTTATTGATTCTTTAAAACTAGCCTGGATTAGTAATCTATATACTTCTCTATGTATATTTGCCCAAATAAGTATCCTTATGCAGGTGATAATTTGACCCCCTGTTGGCCCGCTCCTTTAAAGCTCCTTTAAAGAATAGACCATACGCCGTTCTTCCAGGCAGTTTGTAAGAGGCGAAAGATTGGCTAGCGAGTCACTATGGTGGCGCGTGTCCTAACACTACAATATTTTGATTATTAAAAAAACATCAAAATCGTCTAAGACGAAGAAAATAATTTTTATTTCAGATTTAATATTGTTGATATTATCGTTTCGTGACGGCAAGGCGAGTCTTAGAGTGCCGCTAGCGACACTTAAGGTTCTTTCATGAAGTGATTACACTATCATGAAAGAACCTTAATGAGTATGCGCATTGCTTTCGGCGAATTAGCACGACCGTTTATATTGCCGTAAAATAGTATCTGTCAAGTGTCATTCACTATCACTCATTTAATTTTTTATTTTAGGTTAGGTCTTAACTACGAGTTAATCAATCTAAAAACCTACTTCATATTTATGTAAAATGTCGGGAAGCGACTATCTTTCCGATATTGCGCTTGTTTTTCGAGCCACTTACCTACTAATATTCCGCAATGTACGGTACTATGACTGATAGGGAAAGAGTGCTGCTAGCGGTATACTATACACTTACTTTTTAAGTCATATAGGTTAGACCGAGGTTTATATTATTTATTTTAAACTATCTGGTTTGACTGCCTCGTGGTCTAGGGGTTAGCCTATTCGGCTTAGATCATGAGGTCCTGGGCTCAATCCTGGGGTTGGGCAATAGTGTTATTGAGGCTTTTCTCTAAAATCTAAAATCTCAGGAGCAGCTCTGAGTCTGGCGGGTGGTGTGTTACCACTCCCGTGTCTCCGATGAGCACGAAAAGCCGGCGGTCCCGGTTATCGCTAGAAATAGTCGATAATGGTTATCAGGTCGCTAAAATGCGGCGGTGGTCACCATTCATATTGCTAACCGACAAGCCAGTAATCGTGGTGAACCGGAATTTGGTTAACTCTGCCTACTGCTTACAAGGCAACCGGGCGTCTCGTAGAACTTGAGCTCCGTGAGAATTCAAATTAGATATAATTTTACTTAAACACTCATGTATTAACTTTTTTGCTTAAAAAAGTATTCTTACGGTCAACCTAAGAATAGGTAGAGCAATTTTTAGCGTATCGTACCCAAAAGGTAAAACGTTCGAAATGGTTTATTACTAAGACTCCGCTGTCCGTCCGTCCGTTTGTCTGTCCGTCTGTCATAGGTTGTATCTTATGAATCGTGATAGTTAGACAGTTGAAATTTTCATTATGAGATTTCAGAGATTCTGTTGCCGCTATACCAACAAACACTAAAAAAGAGAATAAAATAAATATTTAAGGGGGCTCCCATACAACAAGTGTGATTTTTTTTCTCGTTTTTATAGATAATGGTACGGAACCCTCGAAACGAATCGAGTTCGGAAAACGAAGTCTGACTCGCACTTGGCCGGTTTTACTTTATTTCCTTTTATATTGACTGTGTAGTTTATAATCAAATGTGTTCATATACGTCTGTACAAAAGAAAACGAGAAAAACAAAAACAAAAAAAAATGGTTGTTTTTCAAACACATAGAACAGGTTCACTTGAAACGACACGTACGGAGTTACAGCTTGAGCTACAAAACGACCCCAGAGGATTCCATAGGGTGGAACGACGGTAAACTCAGTGATTTATGCGATCATAAAGTTGCACACGCCGCTGCCCTCGCGCTCACTTGGATAATTCATTGGAGCAGGTCACGCTTGACCAAGGTCTAGATCTGATTGTATTAGAGATTTATTGTTTGGGCTCATTGTTGTTATTGCATAGTATGTTTCTAATGGCCCTATGTTAGACTACTTACTTAGTAAAGTAGTTAATATTTTGTGACTTACATGGACACTTTTACTTTTTGTTGCTATAGTATAACCTATGTCACCTCTGTGGTCTAGTGGTCCGGTGTTGGTGTTGATCACATGAGATCCAGGATTCGATTCGGTCGGCAATTCAAAAAATGTTTTTTTTTTCAGTTTTCTGATAAAAAGACCGTTGCCCGGGATTGCATAAGTGCACGGTTGGCGATAGGCTTGCCACCTATCAAATTGTGGGACCGAGTATCTTTGGCTAATCGTGGGTGCACTGGTTGTACTTCTGCCTACCTCTTCGGGGATATGGACGTGAAGATACTTTTTTATTTGGTGTTTATAGGCGGTGGTTACATTAGAAGAGGCATCTACTTCTTTGCTATCTTATGAAATAAAAAAAATGTTAAAAAATGTTTATTTTTTTTAAATGGTTGATGTTATTGTTGTGTTCAAGTTTAGTCTGAAACATATCGAAGTAGCAATTTGTTTGCAGCTTAATTTACGCCAAAAAATGCTTTGATTTTCGTCTTAATTCCCATGATAATCTAAGTCCGTTGTTAAGAAATCACTATTTTCCTACTAAACAGCACATAAACATACATAAAAAATAAACATGTCTCTATCACCATGACTACTATGTGGTAGAGTTCTACATTATGTTGCTTTTATATTTGGATTCAATATTTTAGAAGTTAAGGTAACTATTTTTTATTTCGTAGAATAGCAAAGAAGTAGATTTATTATTATTACTTATATATTGACACACATAAACATACGCACAGAAAACATGTAATAATTAATGGGATTAGGTTTTATGGTGATGGTACAGGATACTAATGGTGTGCTGCTAGTCTCCTGACTGGGATGTTGCCATCTACATTACCCTCAATTCCGTAATAGGATAGTAATTATCATTATAGGGCCCGATATAGACGAGTCCTCGCAGAATTTTATCATTTAGTGGTCATTATAGATAGAGTTTTTTTTTATATTATAAGATAGCAAACAAGCAGATTGGGTCTCCTGATGGAAAGAGTTAACCATTGCCTATATACACCAAGATGTAAACGGTGCGTTGCTATCTTGTACCGAGGTCTTAATGCCACATGCGTAAGTTTACCGGCTACCTCACCCTCCAAACTGTAACACTACAGTGACAAGCACTGACGCTATTGCCACGATGTTAGTGGCTACCAGTTGACTTTATTTGTACTAGTTGCTTGGCAGAACGACAGTTGGTCTATTCTTCAAAGAAGTCCGAACCAACACGGGTAGAAAACTTATTTCACATAGGGAGCCCGAACTAACACGAGATACACCTACTTGCTTCAACCGTGGTTATACTATAGCGCACCTGTGAATTCACTTGTATTGGTTATTCATTAGATGAAATCAAGCATAACCAAGGTCTAGGTCTGATTACGTTAAATATTCACTGTTCCTGCTTAAAGTTTATAATGTTTTTGAGATAAATTGTAATGGCTGTATTAAAGAATATTAACTAAATTACATTCTAATGTTCTAATGAATTCTAATGAATATTCTAATGAATATTAACTAAATTAAAATCTTCTCTGAGCTTCATGAGCAATTTTATTTTTGTGATATATGATGTTAGTGATTAGAATATTAGTGTAGTTTATAATAATATGTATTCTTTGGAAAAACAATGTTTTTTCTATAACTTAATAATAAATAAATAAATAATGACCAATTGAGTACAAAATCTAATCAGCTCTTTTCCTCAAAATACTGCGTCCAATGCGTAAATTGCATCAAAATCATTTTATGCGTTCGGCAGTTATCGTTAACGAAAAATTTAGAAAAAAGTGTTTTTTCGACATAACTTCGAGATTTTTCGACCAATAATTTTTTGATCTTCTACAATATTTTAGTACTTAAAAGATTTCGTTAAATGTCGTTTCAAAATCGAATCAAGTTTTCAATAGTTACAGCTTTTCAAATACTAAAACTATGTTAAATTTATACTATAATCGGACTAAGTTACCGATTGATTTTAAAATGTTATCTGTTTTTGTCTAAAAAA
>DWBA01000193.1:0-15558 GCA_018236825.1 Apodemia zela | reverse complement strand
GGTGAATCCCGCGGGAACAACTAATTTTTCCGGGATAAAAAGTAGCCTATGGGCTATCCCAAGTCATCATCAACCTATGCGCCAAATTTCATCCAAATCCGTTCAGTAGATTTTGCGTGATTGAGCAACAAACATTCATCCATCCATATATACAAACATCAAAACTTTCGCATTTATAATATTAATAATTAATATAGATAAACTATCGAATACAAATTAATCGATATCATTAGAACAGTCAACCCAATTTATTTGTTATGATACTGTATGTTAAGTGTCCATTTTTACTGCAAATATCGCTCTACTAGAAGACGGACGTATAATATATACATTCCGAGTGAAAGAATAACAGTAATATATTTTTATTTCTGTCTATATATCAACAGTTTGTTTGCAATTCTATTGTAATATAAGTTTTAAAAAAAAAATTATTCATTTCACACAAATATTTATAGAGCGCCCGCACAGAGATAAGAACAGTAGGTACTAGGTACCTACTCCTAAGTTGTTTCTAACCTAATAGTTCATACACCGATCAGATAAACAATACATTAAGGAAAAGCTACCTACCTACACGATTAAGTAATTTAACGCAATTAACCTGCGATGTCTAATAAAGGTTTATTGGCAATTAAAACCAATCACTACTAAAACGAATTTCGCGAACGCTAACAGATTTTTGTTTTATCTCTCCTATCGGGGTAATAACGTTCTGTATCCGTTTTACATGACATCAGACGATTAAACCCATTATAAAGTGCTAATAAAGCCTTATTTTATATGGATACTATTATTACGAATATCTTCTATAAAAAATCAAAAGTGCACGCACATAACGCTCGTTTAATTTTTTTTTAAAAATATTGACGAATTCATGTTCTACAAAATAATTTTCTATTTTTAAATTGAATATTGTATGTATTTGTAAGTAGTACATTAATACTTCAACATTATTTTTTAGTATTTTATTAATTATACTAAAACGACACTAAGATGACAATATTATTAAACAGTAATTTTCAATAGGAACCAATCCCGTGACATACTCGTACCTACTTAGCTATTAAAAAAGTGGTACCGATAATTTCTGTATTTTGAGCGTAATCGTGGGGATGTGCCACAGGCATACCATACATACAGACATTCGGATGTCCACGAAACATTTTCTTGTTGTCCGATGTCCAAAAACTGCACCAAATGCAGTTACAAAAATTAAAATCGAATCAAGTTTTCAAAAGTACCAGCTATTTAAATATTAAAAGTATGTTGCTCGCAACAAACTATTTACAATACAATAACACTTTATTGTGCACCAAAAGATACGACAACATGTAAGTTATAAAAACAATTTCGTACATTATAAATACACAAAGGTGGTCTTATCACTAAAATAGCGATTTCTTCCAGACAAACTGTACATACAGGATAATAATGCATATGGAGACGTTCTTCATATTTTTTTAAATAACTTTGACTAATGTACCGATTGATTTCAAAATAAATCTAATCGGCTCCTTTACTTAAAAAATGCCGTCAAATACCATAAATCGGGTCAAAATAGGTTGATTCGTTCAGGATTTATCAATGACGAAAATTATTCACAAAAGTGTTTTTTTTGAACCTAAGACCATTTTTGAGCTCATGAATTGGGTTGAATGCCATTTAAAAGATCATCTCTATCATCAAATCTATCATCGTTTTGAAAATATACAGCTTTTCAAAAATTAACATACTGAATAACTGAAAATATTAATTTTTACTTTTACAAGTCTACCTACATGTATGTACTAAAATATCGCAAATATGTTATTGATCTACCGGGATACCATAAAACTTGGACGTAATTAAGGCTGCTAAATTTTTCAATATGTGACTATTGACTATGTGATATACCTATTGCAAACCTAGGTTTCACCTCATTTCTATTTCGCTTAAAAATAATGAATTAAAATTCGATGAGATGTCCTTGCGATAGCCCCTTCCTTGTTCAGTTCCACCTTTTGTTAGAACAGCTGACGTTTCCGGGAACGACGCGACGTGTGGTCAAGGACTTGCTAGATTGTGGTGCGAAGATAAAATTTTATCATTGCATAATTTAATTAATATTTTATTACATCACATTAAATTAATTCATTGTACACCAAGTCGATGATTATCTTTGTTTTCAATATTTCCTTGCTACGGGTTGGCTGGAAGAAATCTCTTTTACTACAGATAAGCTCGCCTTTTGTACTAATTTTCTTTCATTGTTATTGTGTGTTTATTGTGTACAATAAAGAATTAAATAAATAAATATCCTGCTGCGTCTGTCTATTTGTTCGCGGTAAACAGAAATACTGCTGAACAGATTTTCATGCGCATTTCACAAGTAGACAGAGTTATTCATGCAGAAGATTTAGGCGTATTATTCGATAAGGTTTTATATGTTTATATGACGATCATTGTTGAAAATGTCGTGAAAAATCTTGCCTTCTTATTTGGCATGATAAAATAGCACGTGGCATATTTTTATTTTTTCACGATATAATATATCTCCAAGCGTTTGACACTGATAGAAGCGTTTATTTCAATGTGCGGCTACACGTTCCCTGCCCGACACTGTGTCTATTAGTATTCATAAGGTCTGTGGTTACGATTGTAGTAACACGTTTAGCATTGGGTCTTTTTACAAGCTGTTTGACAGTTGTTTCGGGCTTCTTTCAAAGAATACTCTGATTTTCTGCTAGTCAATTCGTAAAAGGCTAAGATTGTCCAAATGTATTACTACTATGAATTATCTGAGCCCCCCTATTCACGTAACAAAATATCCAATAGTCGAAGCGCTTAAGAGACTTACACACATAAACAAGATACAACGTCGCGTTGTGTCAGAAAATGTGTAAGGGCCTTAAACTCAGCGACTCGATTGACGTTTGTTACGTGAATCGGACCCCTGCCCGGGCCTTGTCATCAAGAGAGCCATGAACTTGTTTGCTTTCGTAAGATTTAAAAAACAGTTAGGTTAGGAAACTTGTATTTAATATCTGTCTAAATCCAATAAAGTGAAAGCCTAAATACAGTGGATTTAGGATGCCGATTTCCTTCACAATCTTGATAAGGGTATCTAATAAAAGGATTCTGCCAGTTAAATACGTTTTCGAGACGTCATTTTAAATAAAACTATGTAAATGGTAAATTCTCGTATTCAAAACCTTCACGTTCGCCTACTTGGCCTAAACAAATGTTTGGAAATTATGATATTGAATAAGAAGAAAACAAGAGAGACTGTATTTTATTATGTATGTTCTGTATATATATGTAAATGTGTTGCGACGTGGCTACATAACCGGGATATATTTTCCACGTGTTGGTTCGGGCTCTTTTGAAGAATAGACCCAACTGCCGTTCTGCAAGGCATGTCCTTGCAGAACGGCAGCGGATGCCTTTTAGGCAACTATTTGGCTATGTGAGTCACTACCATCGTGGCTACTAGGTGGTAGGTCTGGTACCACCGCCTTACCTATTCCTGCTGCAAAAGTGTCAGTGCTTGATACTATCGTGTTCCGGTTTGGAGGGTGGGGTAGCCGGTAAACTGTGTGAAAAGCATGTGGCACTAAGACCTCGCCACAAGATAGCAACGCACGATTAACATCTTTGGTGTCTATAGGTGATGGTTGACTCTTTCCATCAGGAGACCCATCTGCTTCTTTGCTATCTTATGATATATAAAAAAACTATACACCACCATCTACACAATCATATTCCTTATTACAAAGCTATATAAACAAATAGGCAGTTACAAACAGACATTCGTACAAAAAGCCGAATACTTATCATCCCAATAGCGTTCTCATTCTCGCTGGGCCTCTTCTGAATTTTTGGTCCTAACAAATTACAGGTATTACCATAGTGATACGGCCCAGTGGTTATATAAACCTCTTTAAATGGACAAAACTAAACATCCACACGCTGTTTTATTATTCTATTTTTCATCGTCGGCGTTTGGAGACTCAAAGTTGTTTTTTTTTAAGTCAAATTAACCTTTACAGGCACTTTTGACGGGTCGACAATTTTATAGCTACTACCGGATCGGATCGCGGCCGCACACTGAGAAGATTCGGTAGAAGAAACTCAGTGGGCTTGTCTTTTTTTCTTTAGTGATTGTTTTTTTTTATATCACAAGATAGCAAACAAGCAGACAGGTCTCCTGATGAAAAGAGTCAACCATCTCCGTAGACACTAAAGATGTTAATGGTGCGTTGCTATCTTGTGGCGAAGTCTTAATGCCACATGCATAAGTTTACCGGCTACCCCACCCTCCAAACCGAAACGCGACGGTGACAAACACCGACGCTATTGCGGCTGGAATAGGTAAGGCGGTGGTGCCAGACCCGGGCGAGACAATTCTGAACTCTACCACCTAGTAAATTTTATGACTACTGTATATTATTGGAGATAAGCTCGCCCAGTGTACTGTTTATTTTAAACAGGTTTTTATATATTTATTTTTTAAGTGTGTACAATAAAAAACGAAATAAATGAATATATAAACAAATAATTTTGTGAGTTTATTTGTAGGATATAATTTCTGGAATTACTGAACCGATTTTGAAAATTCTTTCATCAGTAGAAAGCTACATTATTTTTAAATAATATAGGCTACACTTTAACTCAATTTTCTCACGGCATTCGGACTTACGCGGGTTATATCGCGGAAAATGGTTAGTTAGTAGTAGTCCGGCCTCCTTTTGAAGCGAGATAATGTAGAGTTCGACATTATCTCGCCCGGGCCTGGTACCATCACCTTATCTATTCCTGCCGCAATAGCATTAGTGCTTGTCACCGTGTTCTGGTTTAGAGGATAAAGTAGCCGTTAAAATTATTCATGTAGTATTAAGACCTCTCCCCCCCACACAAACATTGCAACGCACGGATAGGTATTTCTTTCTATCAGGAGAGCCATCTGCTTTTTTCTCCCTCTTCTTCTTCCAATATCCGTATTATTATTCCTATAATAATAATAACAACAAAGTGATAAATATATTGTTAAAAACTTAATTTAGTATTAAGAACTTTATATTTATTAGATTTCATCAAGGAATCTGCTAAACCTAGTTATTAGATTGCGAGCGCTCACTCAGCTATTACCTTAGAAAATACACTCTTTATTTTCCTCACGCTTCGCCCCACTGTGCAAAGAACAGGTGTAAACAACAATTTATCCCACCTACAATAAATGCGCGTCTGATTTGTCCGATTTAATATAGTGTTTTTGCAAACATTTAACATACTGATGTATGGAAGACATCTATTGCTCAGCCTTTTTTAATCTAGCGACTGGCTTTAGCTTTTCTTTTGATGAATAAAAGAATATATTTAATATTCTTCCTTTCTTCAAATGAATGATTTTTGTTACCGCTCCGATAATCGAGTGGCTAGCGATCCTGACTAAGCAAACGACGAGGTTCGGGTTCGATTCCAGTTGTGTGATGAGCATAAATGTTTGTATTTCTGAGTTTGTATGTGTTTTAAAGTATATTTCAGTATTTATTATTAGTATATATAGTATTTCTATGTAAACACCCATATCTCAAGCAAATAATTTTCTTACTTTGGTGTTAGATCAATTAGAGTACCTAATTTGTGCAGTAAATATTTGTATTTATACTAGAGTTATAAATTCGAAATTCTGTCAACCAGTCTGTTACGCTTTTATGTCTAAACCGCTGAACAAATGTTGATAAAAGGCAAGGGATTTTTTTATAGTTAATATTTTATTGTACACAACGTAAGAGGTTTTACAACTAAAAATATAATATGAAAAATGAACAAAAGGTAGACTTATCTGTAAGGTCAAGATCGGTCTTCGATAAAAATTTGTATTCAGGGACAACACGTGATTGCGCAAATGGACTGATGGACAGAACTTTACTAACTTCTAAAGAATCTCCCTTCCAAAAGAGCTCTCATAATCTTTTATGCATTTTGCCCCAACTTATCGTGGGCTGCAATGGTTGTTAATCTCACAGATAATACCGCTGGGTTACTTTACGTAGTCAGCTTGGTTTGGGTTGAATTAACTTAGCGTGACTGGGTGTGACGTGCCAATAGCAATCAAATGTAACGAAATCAATGATTGTTAGTGAGTAATGACACAGTAATGCAGCTAAGTAACTTGGCATAGTCAGCTTGGTTTGGCTTGAATTAGCTTAGCGTGACTTGGTGTGATGTGCTAATAGCAGTCAAATGGGACGTAATCAATGATTGTTAATGAGTAATGACACAGTAATGCAGCTGGGTTACTTAGCATAGTAAGCTAGGTTTGGCTTGAATTAGCTTAGCGTGGCTTAGTGTGACGTGCTAATAGCTGTCAAATGGGACGTAATCAATGATTGTTAATGAGTAATGACACAGTAATGCAGCTGGTTTGATTGACGTGCATCAAATTGGTTTGGCTTGAATTAGCTTAGCGTAGCTTAGTGCTACGTGCTAATAGCAGTCAAATGTGACGTAATCAATTGTTGTTAATGACACAGATAATGCAGCTGGTTAGCTTGGCGTGAATTAACTTGGTTTGGCTTGAATAAACTTATAGTAATATTCCGTTTTTATTATATTTTTAACTATGAACGTACGTATTATAATAGTCATGTATCATACATATAAACCTTTCTCTTGAATAACTCTGTCTATTGATGCAAACCGCATTAAAATCCGTCGCGTAGTTTAAAAGATTTAAGCGAACATACAGCAGAAGCGAATTTGCTTTATACTATGTAAAGATAAAGATGGTTACTTATGAGTTATAACGATTAACTATCGTATCTTTTAATATGTACAACTTTTACCGGAAGAGCTGTAGATTAATATTTTTTATTTCTGTGCCTGGCAAAGAGATTTGACTGTTCAGGCTACTTCATTACGTCAACACAACAAAATAAAAAACCGCTATATATTTGGCCAAATTATTCAAGTTTTTTTTTATATCACAAGATAGCAAACAAACAGATAGTTGGATGGAAAGAGTTAACCATCGCCTATAGATACCAAAGATATCAATGGTGCGTTGCTATCTTGTGGCGAGATCTCAATGCCACATGCGGAAGTTTACCGGCTACCTCACTCCAAACCGGAACACGACAGTGACAAACACTGACGCTATTGCGGACTGACGGAATAGGTAAGGCGGTGGTACCAGACCTGGGTGAGACAATACTGAATTCTACCACCTAGTCGCCACGATGGTAGTGACTCACATAATCAATTAGTGGCTTTTACGACATGCCTGGCAAAACGGCAGTTGATCTATTCTTCAAACGAGCCAACACCACCAACAACACGTGGTAAATTGTTGTTTTCCTTCATTCGACTCTTAAAACCATGGCTCTCTCTACTGAAAACATTATGTATAGAAAGTACGATATCCAGACTTAAAAAATAAAAAATAAGTGAGAGTAATTGATTCTTTTGGCGCGTATATCAAAAGATTATGGGAAATAAATCGCCCGGGATGGGCACAACGCTAAATCGCGGAGTTTTGCCGATCACATCAGACCACTACTGTTTCTCCAACTCGACTTTAACTCGATTCAAATTATATCGACTCGCTTTAGATATACTTTTTTAATTTAATATATTTCTTTATGATATTTTTGCACGCCACACAAGAGACTCTCAACATGTCATGGTTAAATATTTTTCTGGGCGTAGATTATATCTTTTGTATTCATATTTCACTTATCCAATAATACATATAATAACACAGATATAAAGAACAATTTTTAAAAACAAATTTAATACTTAAAAAAAATTATAAAATATAGCTTTGTTTAAAGTAAAACATCCCTCATGATGCTGTAATTAGTAAAACCGGTTGGGTGTATAAGATACTAGCGACCTGCCCCAGCTTCGCACAGATTATAATATAATGTATTATACATATAAACCTTCCTCTTGAATCACTCTATCTATTAAAAAAACTGCATCAAAATACGTTGTGTAGTTTTAAAGATCTAAGCATACATACAGACGCGGGAAGCGATTGCTTTATAGGTACTATACTTTATTAGACGCTATTGCGACAGGAACAGGTGAGGCGGTGGTACCAGGCCCGGGCGAGACAATGCTGAACTCTACCACCTAGTAGCCACGATCAACGATGTAGTGGCTCACACCGCCGCCTTTTACGACATGCCTGGTAGAACGGGAGTTGGTCTATTCTTCAAAGGAGCCCGAACCAACACGGGGTACTGTCGTGTTCCGGATTGGATGGTTAGGTATACAGTAAAAGTCCCTAAGTTGGAATGGAATGGCGATATGGCTTTTAGTTCCCGAGAAATTAGTGGACAAACATATAAACATACATACATTAACGAAATTTAGTGCACGTGCTTGAACGCATAAATAGATCGTACTTAAATATTATTCAATTCTAACAATGTTACATACATACAGGTCAAACTCACGGGATAACCTCCGTTTTTTCGTCGGTTGAAAATGAGCGCTAACTAAACGTATGTTCGAATAAGTTTATTAATTACACCATAAAACTATTAGACCGATTTAAACATTATTTTACTAATTAGAGAGGCCCATAATTATTAATATAGGCTATGGGTATTTTATTCAAAAATATAATTAGAGATCGCTCAGAAAAGTCATGCGTTTGTGGCCACGGGCATTAAGTCTTTGGTTTTTATTAACGGATTCTTACCGTGGTTATTTGGTACATTATACTTGCATTATATTTCATCACTGTTACAAATATCAGGGTAATTATTGATACCTACCTTAGACGGAGAGAGAGAGAGACTCTCTTGGTCATCTTGCGAGACTACCTATCAAACCACCGCTTATAGTTCCGTGTAAATGGCGCTCCGTCAACCTCTAGATCGATAAAAGCAGGTGTCACACAGGGCTCCGTCTTCTCGCCTCTACTGTTCTTCCTCTGCACGTGCGTCGTATCGCGCGAAGGGCACTTCGAGCTTGCATTATTCGCGGACTATATAGCGATATAGTCCGCGAATAGTGCTATACGACCTATTTTTCTGGACACAGAATCACCAAACTGTTGTAGTCAGTGCCCTAGGTGGTTGATTCAAAAAAATTTAATAATTTTTACACACGTTTTATAATATTCTGTTTACTAAACCTTGCGTTACAAATAAACGCGTTGTAAATTATTTAATTGTTAAACTTGTACTATCCCGGCCCAGATGATGATACTGTAATCCACCCACTTACAATGGTATCGTTATATCCAAAAGATTTTTCAATAGAATAAACTCGCATCCAAATCACTAGTGGAAACTGGTAGCCATGAACGATTACAACCCAAAACCAAATCCCGATCCCAAAATAAAAATCTCGCAACGGTCTCACCGAGCCCGATAACCCCAATAACAGGCCAATGGAACACATTGACATACGACACACCGACGCATCAACGAACGGAGACCAAGGTCACAGGATCCGCTGAAGGATAAAACAATGCCACTAACTCTTCCATCACAAAACGAGACTCCATCTTAAGCTAACGTTCGGTCACACAGGGCCCTTAGGGCGGTGGACATACAATCCACTCCAGAAGCGATATAGACATTCTGAAAAAAAGGTTCTTAGAAAGATTGGTTAAGAACAAAACGAGTAGGTACCTATAGTTTACTTTCTACTACATTTTAGAAGTGTTGCCTTTTAAAGGCGTGCAATCAATGACGCACGGCGCAGCGGCAGGAATAAATAAGTTCGTGTACACTAGTTCTGGCAAGACGTCTCAGAACTTCATTGCTAGATTGTTAAATTTTTGCTTAGCTCTTGAGTGCCGACTAAAAGAAAATGGTCTATTCGTCAAACGTCTTCACCAACACGGTGAACTTTCACATGATCTATCAATATCCGCATCTGCATATTGGTCCGGTGTCGGTGTTGACCACTTGGTGTCCCGGGTGGGGTAATTAAAAAAAAGTGTTTTTTCAGTTTTCTTATAAAAACAACTATGCCCGGGATTGGATAAATGCCCAGTTGGCGATAAGATTGCCACCTATCACATTGTGGGACATCTTCGGCTAATCATGGGTGCACTGGTTGTACCTCTGCCTGCCTCTTCGGGGATACGGGCGTGAAGATACTTCTTTTTTTTTACTATATCCCAACGTGGAATATACGTTTTTATATCACACATTTCGAGAATCCTAAGTCGTAAGTTTAAATTTATGTTGATTCGCCTGGTGTTCTGGTCGGCCTATTCCGCATTAGGTGATGAGGTCCTGGAACCGACACCTTAGTCAACCAATAAAGGCTATTGACATGTTTGCGAAGAAAATCTTCAATAGCAGCGATAGCGATGTTCGCGAATATTTAATAGCGATGATGGCATGTTTCTTGGATGATCACGTAACACCGATGACAGCGGCTATCACAAGGAAGAACAACGACGTTTGTTGAAATTAGCAAAACAACAATGGGACCACCAAATGTGGTGATACAGGAGCTCTTTGGACATTTGATTCACATTGAGAGAACCAGCGTATCTAATGTTTTTTTAATGTGCGTGTTTAAAGTGTGTTAAAACAATTATTAAGTAACTAACAGCAGGTTATTCGATTTGCTTAGAGTGCCGTCACGTCCCATTCGTTACACAGAGAGAGGTGAAATTACTTATGTATGAGTATTTTAGAAAACATGTAATGTCTTACAAGTTACAACATAAAGACGGACATCTATTTATATGTTATATTTCGTCAAGGAGACTCCCATATTAGAGACGTTTTTTTTTCATATTTTATAGGATAATAAACTGCCAAGTGCTATCCTGATAACCTTTGAAGAACATACCATATGCCATTCTGCCAGGCAATTCGCAAAAGGTGAACGATTGGCTATACGTGTAACTATCAATGTGATTACTAGGTTGCGTTACGCAACGTCTGGCTCGGGTTTCATATACCCCTTCTTTACCTATTCCTGTCAGGCGTAATTGCGTCAATCCTTGCCAATGGTTATATTCCGGTTTGAATGGGAAAATTAGTCGGTAAACTTATGGATTTACCATCCCAACACAAGGACAGCTACGCATCATTAACATATTTTTTGCCAATAGGTAATGGTTGCCTATTTCCGTCGGCAGAGCCATGCTTGTTTGCCATCTTATAGTATAAAAAATTAAAGAACTTGCACACAATATAAATACAAAAGATGTTAGTGGTACGTTGTCATCCGAGTAGAGGGGTTTAATATGTGTAAATTTACCAGCTACCTTGCCCTCGAAAACTAACGCCTTACTTATTCCCGCCGTAATAGCATCAGCATTGGTCGCTTTCGTGTTCCATTGGGATTGATATATATTTTTGATATGTCTTTCCATCAGGAAAATCGTTTGCTAGTTTTTCATCCTATATGATATAAAAAAAATGTAAGCGTAAATACATTTAGCGTCATCAGCTTACACATAACGTTTTTACACAAACAATCTGACGACAGAAATAAGTGTAAGTCCACGCCGGCAGACACTAGTTTTAGTTTATTACCACTACCTACTGCTACCACTAGTTCCTTGTTTTCACATCTTATGGACTGATCACATCTGAATAATAAACACAAATTTACACTAGTTACAATCGGTTCGAGCATAAGATGTAGTCAATATTTGAAATAAATAGGTACTAGGTACCTAGACGTTTATGGACATCACGCAGTGTCTCTTACTAGAGTAGTTAACTTTTACTGAGTAGCACAAAATTATTGGTTCAAGTGTTTTTAGTAGAGATGCCACGAATAGTGATTTGGCCGAATACCGAATATTCGGCTACGTACTTGGTCGAAGCGCCGAATATTCGGCGGCCGAATGTTCGGCAAAAGATGTGCATTTCGCGCGCGACAGGTTGTGACCTGTCTCAGTGCGGTACGTGCGGGGAGCCACGGAGCGGGCGTATTTTGTTTAATTTCCATGTAGATCGAGTTTCGACACGCATCATTTGTTTAATTTTGTGTTAAAATATCGTTGTTTCTTTAGCAAAAAAGATATTTATTTGAAAACTGTTCGCCTAAATAGGACGGCAGACCCTTACAAGTGGTGGTCAGTGAACGCAAAAATGTATCCAATCCTGACAAAATTTGCTAAGATTTATCTATCATCTCCTGGCAGTAGTGTATATAGTAAGAGGCTATTCTCAGAAGCCGGTATTATTTATGAAGAAAAGCGCCATCGTTTGCTGTCTACAAATGCTGAAAAACTTGTTTTCATTCATCATAACTTACCTCTGATAAATTTTAATTACTAAAGTATTATTTTATGCATGAAAATTATCCATTTGTGATTAAAATAATACCTATATCTTTTTGAATAATATGTGCTTTTATTTACCATAATTTGGTATTCAGGATTCGGCCGAATATTGCATGCTATTCGGCCGAATACCGATTATTACAAAAATGTAGCCGAATAGGCCGAATACCGAATAGTAGCCGAATATTCGTGGCATCCCTAATATTTATAATTAAACTCAAAAACGATTGGACCGAATATAAAAGTTCTATCATTACCAACATGTTTTATTATCGTTATGTCAAATAGGCTTTATTTTTTTAAATTAAGTATCACTATGAAAATACTAATCTTATACTTTAAACGAGGACTTTTACAAAAAAATTGAATGTACACACAGATGGTACATATTTATATAGTAGTACCTATAGAGATATCTCTACTATTACTATCGTTACGACAAAAATTCCAATACAAAATGTGTAGTATTGATAGATAAAAAAAGATAATTTAAAGCCTACTAAACTTTACCGCGGGTAAATATGGATAAGACTAAAAACAAATCCAATCTCATTGCGTAGATAAACAAGCGGGATCCACCAAACAAAATAGGCTCTTGACAAATTGTTCTTCTTATCAACTTCATTGGTTCTTTTAGAAATATTGGACGGAAAAATCATCAGTAAGTTTAAGGGAAAATATTTTACGTCGAAATCCTTTAGTCTCCTCCAGTTGGATCATTTAACACTTCATTTGATTAACGATTGACGAAGGCTTGCGAGCTCAATGTATTGTGTACGAGATTTCTTATAACTGAAAAACTGAAAATATTTTAGCGGAATGTACTTACGATGTAGTCGATATCTATATGAGTAGAGGAATCGATTGTGTGTGAAGATTACGTACGATGAGTGTGTCATTTAGCATAGACAATTGGTACCGAACTTGGAGGTAAAATAACTATTAAGACAGAGTCGGTTTCTAGCATAGAACTAATATACTCTAAGACTAGCAATGTTAATCGTCAAGCGAGACTAAACATAATTGTTTATATTTTTGTTTAATCTCAGTTTCTTTCTTGAATGACTGACATTGAGGTACCTCACACGTAACCATGACCAATTACTTCCAATTAACACTATACTTACACATTATAATCTAAAATAATTTCCGAAAAAGCGAGCTTTATTTCGATTACTACAATTATTGGTTAGGCTGATACAGGCCGTCAGCGGGTTCGCAAATGATCTCGCCTGTCTATCTCGCTCTAACCTACGCATGACTATGCTCTGACTCTTTCACATTTACAATCTCGTTAATGTCAGTATAATACATCTATGGTTTCTAGAATGAATGAATATAGAATAAAATAAAAAAAAAAACAGTATTAATGTTGTATTAACCTTCACACTAACTAATCTAAAAAAATAGTCTAGTTAGTGTGTAAGTTATTTATTTATAAATTACCTAACAACTTTATAACTGTAAGCGTGTAATAACTTACACATTAATTTACTGAATAAATAAAGATAATAATACGTGTATTTGCTTGTATTATTGTTGGCTAATATAATGATAATTTTAAGTTGTAAAAAATGTTAATGGTACGTTGCTATCCATGTGGCGAGGTGTTAATGCCATTCGCATAAGTTTGCCGGCTTCCTTACCCTCCAAACACGAACATGACAATAGTGAAAGATATTATGTGCATTCCAGAAATTATTAGTGACTTAAACAGAATTTTATAATATGCTGGTTAGATAAAACAATTTTTTTTATACGTATCACTACATAGTATAAAACAAAAAGTCGCTTCCAGCTGTCTGTCCCCATGTATACTTAAAACTTTAAAACTACCCAACGGATTTTGATGCGAGTTTTTCTAATAGATGGAGTGATTAAAGAGGAAGGTTTATATGTATAATACATTATATTTTAATCCGTGCGAAGCCGGAGCAGGTCGCTAGTCATGAAATAAATAGCAAACCAAGCAGATTGCTCTCCTAATGGAAAAGAGACATCCATCGCTTATGACACCGAAGATGCGAATACTAATTAATTATTAATAATAAAAACAAATTTTCTAAAAAATCGGTCATACCTTCTCAAGTGTAACTGGGCATATAGTAAGCCAGACGGATAGACCAAAATTATTTGGCCGCTGGCCTATCATTTGCTAACTAGGTGGCTACATATGCTCCGTCGTCAATAGTCTCTGTCAATTGAACTTGCGATGCGCACCGATGCAAAACAAGATGAATGTAGCCGTGGCAACTGACAGAGGCCCGAAGATTCGCAGTTCAGTGAAATAGGTGGTCACACACGACGCAACAACGCTAATGCAAAAAAAAAGGTTGGGCGATAATGTAACCACTGTATTATAAATATGATTTGACAAATTTACAAAAAACTTTAATACACAACAGCCTGCGGAGGGCATTTAGCCCTATCCCATTTATAGTGTGATTGATGTTTAATGGCTTGTGCCTGTGTGAGTTTTTACCTCTCTCGACTAGCTGAGGCGGTCGTATTTGGACCAAATTTAGTATACAGATAGTCTTAATCTAGACTTAACAAATAGGTATTTTTATTTTTATATTATTTTTTAATTTATTAACCCGGTAAAATGCATTGTTCCTGTTAGATTCTCAAAAAACGGTAATCAAGCAGGATGGAGACCACACCTAGTAAACAGCCGTAAATAAAACATATTAAAGTAAAATAGCGCCACATCCATATTGCCCAAGAGTTATACCGGGCTTATAGGTATATCGTATAATAAACAATCCCTCATTCGTAGCCGTAACCATTAGCAACCAAAATTAATAATAAATTGTTTTGACATTTGGTATTTTGACAGTTATAGGAACAATTTTAGCTTACGCCTCAATGAAAATGTTACTACTCGTAACTAAAATGTTTTGTTTTACTGATTGATTAACGAACCGGGCATTAGTCAAAGGTATAACGCACCCACGATAAGCAGGATAAGCCAACGATATTGATGCTAATTTTGTGACAGATGACCATATCAACAATACGATACTCAATACTCAACAATTACGATACTACGATTAAAGTTATGCGATTCGGCAATATTCGTGTTTCGCGATAGTTGATATATCGACTTAAATACAATTTTTTTTTTTACTTTCGATAGAGGAGCGCTTAATCATGATCTTGCCTGATGGTAAGCTAAGATGGGGCCTAAGATAGAGTGCGCTCCCCTAGAAGGTACCCGTTCATTCTTCTCTTGAAGACCCCCAGATTGTACTCGTCGGGGAACACAGACTCAGGAAGCATGTTCCAGTCCCTTG
>DWBA01000192.1:0-15586 GCA_018236825.1 Apodemia zela | reverse complement strand
TGCTGTATTTTTTACAAATTTAGATTTTTGTGCTCAAAGAGTTCTTAGGTATAGTTTTTGCTTCCTTAAGCTTAAAGCACTTCAATTTAGCGGGAAGTTCCAGGGATGGCCTGCAGGGTCAGCCGCTTAGCATATTTTTTTAGAACTTTTTTAGACCCAATTTCGTCGATAGTTTTCGGTCTAATTTCACTCATTTTCAGGGTTGCACTTTAACGCGGGTCACACTGTATAGAGCCAGTTGTAGAGACGAGAATATTTAAATCCGATTGAATATGAATTATTTAAGCACTTCATCCTACAAAGGGGCAACATTTTAGTACTCAAAATTAAATTATAGTTGCTGTTTCCTGCTACCTATTATTATGAGCTAGATTGTAGATACAACTTTTTAAATTATTTCTATCCCACAACCACGTGCCCAATAGCGCCGTTACAATGTTATTAGTGATGTGATCGTATGCGCACCTTAACATAAAAATAAACAAAGGGGCTTTACGAGCACCTGTAATTTTAAGCAATTAGATTGATTATGTAAGTACTATAACAAAGAAACAGTAAGACCTGTTTATGTATGTTACTTAATAAATTTAATGTCAGTTTTTAATATGAATAACTCGTTAAATATTATTATATCTAAAATATACGTATATAGGATTAATTGGAGTAGCTGGTAAATCTATTCCTGTGACATTGCATCCCTACCACACATCCGTACAAGTAACAGCTTTGATATCTATAAGCGATTACTTGCTATCAGTAGGTACTTTCAGTCACACTTAATACTGACTACACTAGAAAAAAATATTTATTACAAAAAATTAACATTTTAATGCCGATTCTCTTGCTTGATCACTTAATAACTTTGATTCACTGTCGTTTTGTTTCCCGGTGAGATAGGTGCAGATACACTATCGCCGCAATTGGCCACAATCACACATGCTTGTTACTAGCGATAATTTTTATCGACAGCTTTACATAATCTTTAAGGCTCTGGGATATTGCTACTAGACCACATCAGTTTTGTCTTAGTTGGGATACGAACCTAGGAAGTCCATAGACCACTATGCTATCGTTAAAGCACCGTAAAGAGTATGCATGTTGTTGCTTACTACAAATTAGCATGGCCGTTTTAATTACTGTAAAGTAGTATCCGTCATTGCAGTGCCACTTATAATTTTCGGTGTCTGTATTAAAGGCAACCTAACAAATGCATTGCATATTTGTGTAACAAGTAAGTCAGAGTTCTAGTTCTAAACCTACTTCCCCTTTATGTACCCATTAAGTCAGGTAAGGTCTTACTCGATGTAAAAAGAACCGGTCCCGCTCAGCGAGGCTCCTTTTTCTATGTGTGAGATCAGAAGGCAACCTAACAAATCCAGTTCATAATTATGTAACAAGTTGGGTAGCAACTAACTGGTCGCTATTGATCGTGTATTTCGAGCCATGTACTAATATTCTACAATAATAATATTAACGATACCGCTAGTGGCACTCTAAACACTTCTTCCTAGTATTTAGATATGATATTATTAACAGTTTGTAGTTACTGTCACCAAGGAGATAAGCCAAAACAAAATTGGCGTCAATGTCAGTTACCATTCTACACTATTTAGTATTTATTAAATACTGGGTTTTGTGAGAAATAGTGTCTTTTGCCATTTTGGGTGACTATTTATTAGTAAATAGATATGCAATTAGAAAAATTGAAAATTGTATTAATTGGACCATCTGAGGTAAGAGTAGGTCTGAGTTATAATTGCAATGTACATACTATTTCATAACAGGATAATGTAGACAATTTTAATCTGAAACATTTATTGAAATAACATGGTGTTTTTTGTATGGACACATTATATACGGCCTATTGTATTCCTACACATTAATACTTACCTAGTTGTATCTATATCTGCATCCATTTTACAAACCCTGTGAGAGTTTCAAGTGTGTCATAAGTTGAAACATTAGCCCAAATCTGCATAGTAAAGTTTGGATTTTACAATGGCAGCTAATACTTACTACATTCGTTTCATTCACAACATAACTTATAACATAACTTAGTCATTCGTTATAATATTGTACAAATATTCTCCGTAATTTGTACCCATTACTTTACCTTCCTTCCTTTATCTATGTAGACAAATTGCGTAAACATAGTACCTACAGTTAGATTAGGTAGTGCTGCAATCCGAATAATTTAAAACAGCTTTCAGCGCTATAATTTTAAAATTCTAGTACTTTGTACCTACTCACAGATTTAAAAATGAGATAAAAATACACAAAATACGTGGAACACGTTTAATTGTGTGAAAAAACTGCCGAAGTAGTAGGCAGTCAAACAATAACACATCACATGTTGATACCATAAAATGCAGGAAAACTGTATGTGTAAGGTGATAATTGTAATCTTGGTTGATACCTCATATAATCTAATAAGAACTTAGTTCAAAGATAAAAGATAAGTTTTCATTCCCTTCGTTGAAATAAAAACAAAGAACCGTCCTTGTAATAAATATCTTGTAATGCAATGTTAAAAACAAGAACATTTCGTTCTGTACATTGTACACAAAAAGATTCAGATAGCTTTCTTGACACACATGTCGAGTACGTCTCTGGTAGGGCTAGTCAGCCCAGCATAGAACATATATAAACACAAGACGTTGAAACTCACCAAAAGACACCACGTTTAGGCAAACGAATGCAGTTGTATAGCCATTTAGCAATAATAATAAGAGGCAAACGAATGCAGTTGTTTAGCTATTTAGCAATAATAATATGAGATTAAGTTTTATCATGAAATGACATATTTTGTAACAGTCATTCTAATTAGTATAAACTACAAAATATACATCCCTATATTGTATTTAAAATGAATAAAAGGCTCACTTGATGGTATATGATCACCACCGTACATAAATATTGTGACAAAGATCTTACAGTTCCTGTCTCGTAAGAACGAACAAACTATATTGTTAAGTAGCCATTTATTGTTATAGAGTGGAAAAACCGTTATAGCGAATGTCTTATCAGAATCCATCAATGTCGATGAGGCTGGTGTTCCACGACCAACGCAAGGAGTACGCATTGTGGAATTTGAATTGCCTCTTAACATCAACGATAAACAATATAAAGTCGATATAGAATTGTGGGATTGCAGTGGCGACCACAAGTAAGTACCTGCCTATAGCTCATTTATTATTTGAAAGGCCTTTATATACCTACCATATTTGCAGATATACCTAATATTCCAAACGTTTTAAACAATACTTTTTTTACTTTCGTTCATAAAATCTCACTTGTATGGAGATACCTCTGATTTTAATCATTTATTATATTCCCACACAGATATCTCAATGAACATATCCACAACTATATGAGTTAAGTATGTAATAATCAAAGTTATTTACTGTTAATATTGATACATGGAACGGTAACGTTTTTATTAACCAAGTGTTTAGTTTATATTTATAAAAACTTGTTTTTTTCTTTTGGAAGGTTATCCAAGGTTTTTAAACAAAATTTACACTAACACTATCAATCAAAAATAATGTTATAATGTTATACTACTTTTTTAACATTTTTTTAGGAACTTCAGTGTCATTCTATAACACCATATAGGTAATAAAATAACCTTTAGACAAGATTACTTACAGATGATTCTATAGTTGAAAAAAAAATGGAATATTAGAGTTAGTCCGAAAATAATATGTTTATAATATTAATTGTAGATATTTATAATATTTTAATCTATAAAAATGACATTGGGTTTATCAAAATTACATTCCTAAAACACGACACACTTGGAAGATTTCTGGCGTTGCAACTTTTCACCATTTGTTTTCCATAAAAATATGATGTAATGTTACCTTATAAGTTATTTTTGCAATAATTTACAAAATATATTTTCTTAGGTTTGAGCCATGCTGGCCTGCTCTGCGTCTAGGAGTTCAAGGAGTAATTTTAGTATGCTCCCCGAATACTGTGAACGTAGCAGCAAGAGAAATGGAATTGCTATATAACTATTTTGTGTCACAAGCGAAGCTAACACCTAAACAATGTGTTGTTTTTTACAACACGACTGAAGATCAAGACGATACCGATATTTTAAACTTGTGTAAGTATAAATGGCATTTCAGATATTTCCTGAAAACCCTCGACTTATTTATGTTATAATAATAAATTTTCTCTTACAGCATCAACATTTTCAAAGGTATCTCAAGTTGCCGTGAATGTAAAGTCTGGGGGAAATCGATTAAAAATAGATTTTTCTAACTATGTCAGTTCAATTTTACAAACACTAAATAAATTTTAATAATTTAAGTCGACGATATTTAATGTTTTGCTTTTATTTCGACCAAATATTATAAGGTAAAATAGAAGAAAATGTAAAGCAAAAGTTGCAGTTCACCTGTACCGCAAGTATTCACTTAGGTTTCAAAACAATTAGGTTTCAAAACAATTAGGTTTCAAAAGAAGAGGCTTAACATCCCCCTTTTCAACGAACATTACTCTGTTTTAATAAGTGAATGTTTTTTCCGGTTCTACAGCATTTTTAGGGCTACATATGTAGTATGTTAACATACTCTTAAAAGTGTTGTTAATATAAAACCAGTTACCTAAATAAATACTTAAATATATATTATGATAATTCCGTTTCTAATGCGGGATAAACCGATGATAAGCCGAGTAATACGAACGTCAAAAGACGTGTGACGGTTTATCGGTGGTCCCATCTCGGATACAGAAGGGATGATCACCATTTTATCTTGATAACGAACAAGCTTGTTTCTTGCTATAACTAACACCAAAAGCTTTGCGTATTCATCCGAAGCATCTCGATGTTAACACGCCACCATCACATAATAACCCCGAATAAAGCCTCTAATAATTTTGCCCAACGGATATCATGCCCGGGAGCTCACGATCTGGGCCGAATAAGTTACGGAAAACATGTGTTAAAACTTTTAATGTACGATATAAATGTTTTTCGTAACTTGCTATCTTACGATATAAAAACACAAGTATACTATTATTTTTATGGCTTAAATCTGCTGTGAAACTTGAAAGAGATTTTATTGTTTTGTCTACGATCGAATATCGACAACAGGGAAATCGCTAGTTATATATAGGTATAAATATATAACTAGTCTCATGTCGTGTTACGGGTTGGACGGTAAGGTAGCCGGTAAACTTATGCATGTCGCATTAAGACCCCGCCACAAGGATAGCAACGCACGATTAACATCTTTGGTGTATATAGGCAATGGTTCTTTTTCCATCAGGAGAGGTTGTTAAGATATAAAAAAAACTTGCAGAAATAGTTTACACATCTTTAACATGTTTTATGTAGGTACATAGGCGGCTTTTATTTCCATAACTACCAAGAGAACCTTCCAATTCGGTATGCAATGCTCTTGGTAATCTTTATATTTTTACCTCAAAGAGTCAGTTATGTTAAACAACCAGTATTGATAGTTTCGCTAAAAAAAATATTGTGGAATTTAACTTTTGAAGATGACGTCATGTAGTTACAGTTTAGTTTTCGGTAAGGCTATTTTGAACTTGACAGCCTATTCAAGCTCAAAATAATGTGTTAATTCATGATAAAGCTGCTTATAATATATATTGTTCCTATTTACCATCCTCTTAGTATTTTAACATTTCCGATAGCACTAACACTTTTGAGTAATTGCTAAAAAAAAAAAAATTTCTTATTAATAACAATTGCAATTTTTCATGAGCTAAAAACCCTTTTACTACAATTTTATAGACATAATTCCGGATCCAAGATTTCTTATATTGTTTTATCAAAAATTAACATTATTTTAAATTTAGAACAAGCTCAACAAGTATGCCTCTGCTTAATCATATTTTTGAAGTCATGGCGTTATAAGCCATGACTTCAAAAATAAGATTATCTAAATAAAACTATTAAAACTAGTCGTTTACAATAGCTTCATTTCATATATTTGCAAATGTCTTGTAGCAGTAATTAGTAATGACTTACCATCGGGTAAGCTCTCTGTTCGTCCGCCACTTCTTATACAAAAATATTGCGAATCGATTAATTTTGACTTTGGCTAACTACTAGATCAAAAAGGTGACTTTCTAAACAGTCGCAAAAAAATTTTTTAATTGTTTCTAGTAAAATATTTCGAATATGTAAGTAGTTCATTATCACTTGTGTCGTAAACCCAAAATCCAAGCCAGGCTATATAAGGCAATTATGTCTATAAAAATGTAGTAAGAGGGATTTTAACACATAAAAAATTGCGATTGTTATTAAGACACAAACAAAAAAGAGATATTTGTTTTTTTTTGGCAGTTACTAGAGTGTTAGTGCTATCGAAAATCTTAAAATACTAAAATAGGATGGAAAATATAAACAATATATATTATAAGCAGCTTTATCATGAATGAACACACCATTTTGAGCTTGACTAGGCTGTCAAGTTCAAAATGGCGTTACCGAGAACTAAACTGTAGATACATGACGTCATCTTCTAAAGATGAATTCATCAATATTTTTTTTAGCAAAACTATCAATACTGGTTGTTTAAAATGACTGTCTGTTTGAGGTAAACATATAAAGATTACATTTAAAAAAATATATCATCAAGCGTTGATGGTTTTTATGGTTGGTATTACTAGATGGTAGAGTTTCGCAACCTCGATCGGGCTTGGCCTGCCTGCCATCCTGCCGCAATAGCGTCAATGCTTCTCACTGCCGTATTTGTTGGCTAAGGATTACAATCCCACCACATGGGTGATAACGCACCATTTACATATTTGATGTTTATAGGCGATAGTTGTCTCTTTTCTTCAGGAGAGCCATCTACTTGTTTGATATGACAAAACTTCGACGCTCTTATGATTCACCAGTTTGCAGTAAAAAGGTTATTTAATCCGTCATCGCATTTCACAAACCTTAACGGCTAATTGCTGAAACGGCTTGTTCCACCCGATTACCGGGGCATACTGCTTTACATGTTCATCCCAACACAGATCTTAATACACCACCCAGTAGATTGTAGCCTCATACTGTGACTTCACGTCGAAAATCCCCCAATAAACTTTGTTTTTTTTTCAAGCAGATGGTCTCCTGATGGAAAGAGTCAACCATCGCCTATAGACGCCAAAGATGTTATTGGTGCGTTGCTATCTTGTGGCGAGGTCTTACCAGGCATAAGTTTACCGGCTACCGCACCCTCCAATCCGGAACAAGACAGTGACAAGCACTGACACTATTGCGACAGGAATAGGTAAGGCGGTGGTACCTGACCAATGGTAAAATGCGACATTGTGACTAGTAGCTAGAATTCTACAATTACTCGCACAGGTTTGGTACCACCGCCTTTCCTGTCGCAAATATGTCAGTGCTTGTCATAGTGTTCTGGTATGGAGGGTACACATATGACAATACATCGTGCCACACGGATAGCGGCACACCATTAACATCTTTGGTGTGAATAGGCGATGGTTTACTCTTTCCATCAGGAGAGCCATCTGCTTGTTTGTAATCTGAATATATAAAAAAAACACGAAATTCTTAAAACGGCAAAAAGATCATTAAATAGTTCCAAGTTAATTTAATAATTTACCTCTTTTTTCAGTGTGTTTATAATATCAATAAGTAAGACTTAGTGGTGAAAATGATAAAACGCAAATGTTCATTTGTCTTAAGAAAATTTGTGAGCTCAAAATTATACTCACCCTTGTCACAGCTTGCAAGACATACATTAACTCTGAAAATCATCCATTCATTATAAGCCGTAACAGTTTATTGATTTTTCTGTCATACATTCTCCATGTTTTTGAGGCTGAAAAATATTTGATCAAGGTGCAAAATTAATACATTTTCTATAATAAATGTAGATTTATTTTCGGCGAAGTAGAATTCTGTGTGGTTACTTCTAGAAACAACAATATTAAAATTTATACCGTACAAAAAATCCATGTTACTTTCTTACTTCTTTAAGTCTTTTAAAACTGCATCGAAATATTTTTTTTTAAATAATTGCCATCATGCTTTTGCTTTGCAATCAAAAAATTATTGCTGCATTCTATGTTGGGATATGCGCCGCTTTGAAGCTATACGACATCATGTTTAGTATATTCGTTAAGCTAATCACGAACACACAAAATAAAAAAAAAATAAAAAACTTGCACTCAGTCTTTAAACATTTGGCTTGTATGATGAGTACTTTTTAAATTAACTTAATAATTCTACTGTAATAAACATAATTCTGAAATGTGAAATATTATCCATAATTATTTACATAGCCTAAGAAATTTCACATAGAAAATATAAAGTATCTATAACTTAGATTTTTAATACTATCTTAATAAGTCTACCGTTACTAATGATTATCACCTTGATCACATAATGTATGATGTGGAAGGGTATTACCTACAGTCTTATTTTTACATACATATTTACAACAGTACTAATGTTAAAGATTAAAGATTAGTACTAATGTCTATCATTCATCCAATTACCACGATCATTGAAGTTTTTCCGGTCTCGATGTCCTCGGCCGGAACCACCACGATTCCATCGATCATTGCCACGACCACGATGACCTCCCCTGTTAGGAAATCTTTGAAAGTTCTGATCACTATCACCAAAATTAAAGTCATTACGCGACGGTGGTCCATTAAAGTTCATATTTCCAAAATTGGGTGGACCACCGAAATTATTATTATTGAAATTATGTGGAATATTGGGTGCAATACCTAATAATCCAGGTGTGGGACCTCCTCTCGGATCAGGTAAGTTCTGGTTATAACCATGCACGTTCATACCAACTCCACCAGGCATGCCCATTGGCGGCATATTCATCATGTTCATGTTACCTTCTAGAGATCCAGGTGGTCCAGCGTTCATGCCATAATGATTTGGGCTTTGATTCACAGGTGTTTTTAATAGAGCTTCTTTAGGTTTTGGTAAGTAGGAAAATTCACCATTTTCTGATAAGGAAACACCTAAATTAGTGAAAATACTACAAAGTATAGCATTACTTTGTATCTGTGTCGAGTCGAATTTATTACCTAACATTTTTTCCTGTTGATATTGTTTAAGAATTTGTGTGACCGGCGCCAAATGTTGATTTACGAAAATCTTTTGTGTGGAACTTAAGTCTTTATACCAGTTAGAATTTTGGAGGATTGTTTGTAACTCTAGTGTGTTCGATTTTTGCTCTAAATTATTACTTTCCGTCACTTCCTTTGGTTTTCTACGAGGATCCACTCTCGGAGTCGGAGCTGGAGTCACTGGTGGCACTGGAGGAAGTGTTTTTTCACTGTCACTATTTGATTCTTCTATTGATAATCTAAACACTTTTCTTAACCTTGGATCGATTAACGCTTGAGATTTCGCAGTACTATTTCTAATATATGTGTAGTCCGGTCGCGGTATTTCAATAAGAGTCAATTTATAAGGTATAGGTGGATGACTAGTTATAGAACCGTTTATTTCAGATGCCGGAGTATAGTTGGGAAGAGGTTTGAAAGGAATTCCTAAACGGAAATCAATGTCACCACTTGATCCATGTCTTAAATCTGTATCACCAAAACCAGGAACTTTAGTAAAATCACTTTGCCGTAGGTCAACGTCAGATCGCCGCCGACCATCTGTAGGTTCACCATCAACACATTCGTAAATGGATATGCGTGGAGGCTTCTTAGTTGCTTTACTAGGTTCAGTAACTTTTGTCGGAGATCGCTTCGATCTTGGATCTCGTGAAACATTTTGGTCTTGTTGATTATTAGTGATTGGCTTGCTTTCGTGTAAATTATTTTTCATAGTATTTAATAGTTTTGTCACTTCTTCACTAATATCAATTTTTGATAAATCTCCTAGCTTACTTAACACAGTCGACGGTTCTATTACAGGAGGGGCAAGATTTGTGGGGGATAGCATTGTTTGAGGCGAACGGGTGGGCGATTTCTTTTTAGCGCCCTTTTCTTCGTCACTGGAATACCATTTTTCATCTATCAATAAATTATTTTCATCATCATCATCCGTAGTAGAGCGTCGGTTTCTTTTGCCAGGATTTTTAAATAGCGGTTCTGGTTGAAGAAAACGGATATCCGTGTCACCTTCTACTGATAAAGAGGTTTCTTCAACTTTTGGTCTACTGACTCTAGAACTATCCTCGGAAAATGGTAGCACTCTATGATCTACATCTTTTGTTTCACTTGATGTAACAACTTTAGTTTTTTCATTGTCAAATGTTTCATTTGATATATCGATATTTTCTTTATCTTTAGATGCAAATTTTAAAGCATCTTTAGTGTACTGATCTATATCTATCATATCTTTACATGGGTTTTCTCTCTTTTCATTTATATTATTTGTACTATCATCTACGCTAACCGCTACATTTTGTTGAAAACGCATATCTACGTCTCGACCGGGTAAATCTGACGAAACTGGTACAGGATTCATTAAAGGAACTGTCGGTGCTACTCTTAAATCTAAGTCCTTTGAAACTGCTGATGGTCCTGTAAACTGTGACTGGTGATCTACATTATTAATTAACCCTAACTTCTGTATATTCATTGTATTTAGTTGTATTTCGGTTATTTGTTTAAGAGAAATACCTATGCTATTTAACTGCAATACAGTTAACTGACCTAGTTGGTCTAAATTTCCAATTCCCATTTTTGTTAGATCAGAAATTTGTCGTGGAGTTAAAACACCTGTTAAATTTTTAATATTTAAAACACTTGTAGTACCTGTATTACTATTTGGAGACAAATTAGCATTTTGATTGGGATTGTCGTTATGCCATCTTGATTGTCGAACTTTAGGAGATATCTTGTTTTGTTTATCATTATGAAATTGATTACCTTGTGAATTGTCCAAATTATTCAGCGGGTTCGGTATATTCAAATCAAAGAGAGATGGTATACTCTTCACTTGGTTATCTGAGTTATCTGAAAATTGTAGCATTAATTTCAATTGAGTTGTTTGAATCATTTTTAAGGCACCCTCTCTATTTAACCTAGGAAAATCACCTAATATTTCTTTGGGGGCTGATTCAATGTGTTTTAATAAAATATTTTTAAGCCCTTCGTTTAAAGGCTTACCGTGTGCAAACTTACACTCATCTTTGTAAATACAAGGAAGCCCTGTATGGTAATATTTACATGGAAAATCTGCGTGCATGTAAAGACATTTGTCTCTCTTTGCACAACAGTCCATGAGATAAAATTTACATAATTCCATTTTGCGAGGTGGTTGTGCGTCGTGTGAATATATACAATCATCACCTTTATGACATTTCCCTTGCATGTAATACAAGCAAACTCCGTCTGGATCTTGCATAGGATGAGCGCCTCTTCTTCTGTCACTTTTGCTCTTGTTTCTTTCACGTTGAGCTGGCCGCTTTCTTTTTTTACGATGAGATTCTTCACGGTTACCTGATTGACTACTATCTGAAGCATAGGAATCTCGGTCATCGTCTGAATACATTACTTCAGGGGAAGGCGGTTTCTGTACAGGTGAAGCTCCCCTTACACACATCATTTCACTTTCATCCATTTCATCCGACACTTCTTGCTTCTTACGTTTTTTAACAGAACCATCATTGCTATCATGTTTCTTTCTTTTTTTATGTTTTCGTCTCTCCTCTACCTCATCGTCTATTGCTTCATTATCATTACTTTTATTCATCGCTTTCCTTATTGCTCTTTCTATATTGCCCGCAAAATCGTCTTCGTTTAAATTTGCATATTTACGGTTTTTCCTATTTTTCTCTTTTTTTTGTTCACTCTTATTTGATTTTGATTTCTTTTTCTTGCCTGATTTTGAATAATAAGCATCTTGGGACTCATCTTTCGACAATCGGCCCGGTTCAAAAGAACTTGGTTCTACTTTATTTAAGTTCTGTTGAATTTCATTTGTCCCTTCACCGTCACTTTCAATCTCTCCATCTTCCAAATCGTCGGCATTTGTTTCAGGGTCGGCCATCACGAATTTTTCCCTGGAATTGAAAATAGTGAAGATTAATACTGGTACTAAAATAATTATTTTATTGGTCTAGTGATTAGCCAGTTTAGTTCTTATGATTATCAAGTTCATAAGATTTGTGTTTGACTACTAAGTTGGGCGAAAAATTGTTTATTTTTCTATCTAAAAAATCGAATAGCAGTTCGGAGTTGGATGGCGTATAAAAAGGTCTTAACGAGGATCAGCAACCATCTTGACGACCGCCAAACTATTAATCGTGGTGAACTAAATTTCTTATTTCTATAGTAAGAGAATGTTTAGTGTAGCTATTTATAAAAGTGAGTTTAAAAATATGAACCAGGGACCATGTCAATTCTTGAAGACGGCAAAAATATTTTTTGTGGCAAGGATTGGTTTGAATTTAGACCTAGAAATAAAAATTAAAATGACTGAATATTTGATTTGATAACAATTAGAATGATGTCAATATTCCCCCAACCACTTGTTCCAGGTGTGCAACCGGTGCACCTCACATCAACCAATGATCGTATGTATACGTAACGATCGATTACGTATTGACAAATCGGGCACACATTCAGTCTTTATAACTTTTACAAATTCGCTGATTTGGGATTCGATCAGAGGATTTCAAGTATCAATATGGACGCTTGTATGGCTAAATTAATCAGGAAAAAAACCGCGCCTCATTTTCCCCAGATAGTAATTTAATAATTTTATTTACTTCTGATATAATAATATTATATGTACCAACTATTGAGTACGTTCAACATTTTTATAAAGCTAGTTTGGACTTTGGATTTTGGATCATGTAAATTTGTATTGTAAAATATATCCCAACTTAATATTATAAATGCGACAGTAAGTTTGTTTGTTTCTTAGGACTTCACGCCTAAACCGCTAAACTGATTTTAATAATTCTTTTACCAATAGCTTACCATGGAGACCATTGGACACTGAGACCGAGATTCCGATCCGGTACACCCTAAAAAAATGTTTACGCCTCAAATCTTGTACCTACTTGTAAAAAGTTTACTTGAATATAGAACTTCTAATTTCTGATTTCACTTTATTTGACGTAAGCTGCCATTTTATTTGTCAAAAAATCAAGCAGAAAAAAAACCAACATATTATTTTATTTAACTTTGTAATGATAATGATTATGACTTTGGCTACTATGTTAAGACAACTTGAGCGAAGCCGCGGGTAGCAGCTAGTATCTTTAACAATTTAAATAAACATAAAATATTAGAACAAAATCTTATTTCCTCTAAAACAGGGGAAATTTTTGTCTCTCCCACCATTTAATACCTGCCATTTTTTATAAACAAACTACTTCATTCCGCTCACTTACGCTTTCACGCCTATACCGCTGAATCTATTGTGTTATAATTTGGCATGGAGATAGTTGAAGGTGGATCAAACATATATCCTATGTTTGATCCACCTTCACTCTTCCAAAATCTTCCCCTGAGGGACTGAAATAGAGTTTGAAAGTTAATATGAAAAACTATACATATAGACATTTTATTCTACTCAAGAGCAAAGCTGCGCGGATCAGCTAGTAATATGATAATCGCGCTCGTCTTTTACGCTTTGACGGCTAAACCGATGAACCGATTCTAAGGAAATTTGCGAAGGAGATAGTTAATATTCGGAGACAAACATTGGCTATATTTTTTTTAATCAACTCTAAGGGGCTGAAATAGGAGATGAAAGTATGCACGAAAGATAATAGTGACGTTACACTACTCGCGGGTGAAGCTGCGCGGATCAACTAGTATTTTTCTAAATCGACCTACATTTTCTTGTTCCTGTTTAAATTTGCTGTATTGACAAAGTATGTGTTGTGTTTAAGACTGTATGTTTAGAGACGACGTGTCCAAGTATTTGTGATGACTTTATTGGAATAAACAGGGAGGACTTATTTCAAGTATAACAATGATACGTATTAAATAAAAACATTTTGAATTTGAATTTCGGAATTCAGCTGCTCTAAACGTTTTTTACCAAGAAAATTGTAAAACGTTCTCCCATTTAAAACAAAGGTTATTTTTGTCCCGGAAATTGTACTGTTTCTGGAGGATTCACGAAAAACAGCAATTCGTTATTAAAATTATGGTTTTATTTTTTGATAGGCATCATAGGATAACAAAATATCAACTAGCAAACAAGCAGATGGCTCTCATGATTACAAGAAACTAATACATCACCTATATTGTGTTGCCATTCTTGTGGTGGGTTACAATTCTACGTGCAAAAGTTTACCGGACTTTTAACCTTGCCCTCCAAAACGGAACACGACAGTTACAAGTGTGTATGAAGAAAGCTTTATTTTAAACTTGTTCCACTATACCTACCCAGATTTATATCGAAACGATTTTTAAATATTTGACCAATAACTTACTTCCTTGATTGCCAATGCAAATACATGAGAAACGGAGCTAGTCCGAAGTTGGACATGGTTATAACACAATATGTTTTTCAGAGTAACATTGTTAAACAAGATAATCTGGTAAGAAAAATCTTGAGTGTTTTTACGCCCGTATCTCAGAAGAGATAGGCAGAAGTAAAACCAGTGCACCAACAATTAGCCAAAGATACTTGGTCCCACAATGTGATAGGTGGCAAGACTATCTCCAACCAGGTACTTTTCCAATCCTGGCCAATATTGTTTTTATCAGAAAACTGAAAAAACACATTTTTTAATTGCCCGACTCGGGAATCAAACCTGGTACCTCATGTGGTCAACACCGACACCGGACTGCTAGTCTACAGAGGCGACTAAACTTTAGGGAAAACTTGTATTTTTTATTAACTACACAATATACCTTTTGTAAATAAATATAATCCATACTAATGTTATAAATGGGAAAATGTATGTGTATGTGTCTGTTTGTCCGTCTTTCACGGCAAAACGGAGCGATGAATTGACGTGATTTTTTTAGTGAAGATAGTTGAAGGGATGGAGAGTGACATAGGCTACTTTTTACCTGACTGAGCAAAGGGAATAAAATATTTTTGGGTCACGCTAACGAAATAGTATTTTACGTGGTAACGAAGCTAGTATTTTATAACATTAAGGTAATTAAAAAATCCAAATCCGTTTTAAAATTAGGGTAAATCAGTTGTTCAGCTTTTAAAGCTTCGGGTTCAATCAATAAGGATCTATGAAAAAAAAAGGGTGCGTGTTACTTCATCGCGGTAAACGCTATACGTTTAAATAAGTATTAATGGAAAAATTACTCGGATTAATCTAACCTCAAAGTAAGAATGTCAATGCTAGTCACTGAAACTCGGGAATACTCATACAAAATTTACACTCAGCTCATCAACCATAACACAAATGCCTGTGACTGTCAGATCGAACGAGAGCCTCATATCAATAGTATGGTGCCCGAATCAATCAACCAGCGAGGTGGGAAATAATCTAACCAAACCAAATCAAATTTTTAATATTATTTATATTCCGACCAAAATCTACTCTCTTTAATGGGAGAGGTTTTTAAATTTGACGGCTACTGTTCTGCCTATGGCGTTATCTATACATAGTATAAAGCAAAGTCGCTTTCCGCGTCTGTCTGTATGTATGTATGTATGCTTATATCTTTAAAA
>DWBA01000191.1:0-15589 GCA_018236825.1 Apodemia zela | reverse complement strand
TTGTGATTTGTAATTGGGACATTTTTGTCGGAATTTTAGTATGAGACCCGATGTCCATAGTAATAATAAGTCAATGCGTATTAATTAATACCTTTGACATATTAAGTGCTTGACGCTGTTATGTTTCTGCTTGTACAGATAAATAGCAAATAACTTTCATATGTGGTCTTATAGTCAAGTTTTTTTTACCATTGCTGTTTCCGCATTTAGCTCCAGAGAGCTAAAAGAAAGAGAAAGAAAGAGTCATTGTACGTAGCTGACTAAATTATTCCAGTTTCATTCAATTCATTGTCAAGTTACGCGGATAGCAACATACCACTAACATCTATACATATAATAAAATCGTAGGAAAGTCAAAACTATACATTGAATTACTTGGGGCGTGATCTACAATCGATATCGAAGCCAAAAATATAGTTGTCTGTATGTATGTCCGGGCTGAACTACTGCATGGATTTACTTCAAATTTTGCATGAATATTACTAACAGGTCGGGTCAACATATAGGTTACATGTTATCACGCTATCACCTAAGGGGGAGGAGCTTTGAATCTTTATTTTTCTGAATTAACGCAAACGAATTTGCAGGCACCAGCTAGTCTTTAATATATATTCTTAATGAAATTTATATGACACACTCACTTCACAGAAGAAAGTACTGAGTGAGCTTTGGTAAAAACTTTAATATGTGGAATGTGTCCAACTATCGACTGTCAATAGTTCGATAGCGGTAGAGTCGAGTTTATTGTGTTTGTGTTTATTTTGCGTCGTGGACGATTCCCACGAGGCCGTTCCGAGAATATGTTTGACTGTTGAAATTGTTTTAATTTGACACCATTGTTTTATTTCAAAACTAATTAGTATGTTTTGTAGATTTCATGCCAAATAACATGAAATGCATTTTGTTAATCGTAGGATAGTAAAAAAGTAGAGGTTCTCCTGATGGAAAGAGACGATCAACGCCTATAGATACTAAAGATGTTAATGGTGAGTATGGAATAAGAATAACAATTGTTTATTTACCACACGGGATGATAATGACGCTTAAGTTTACCGGCTAGCTTACCCTCCAAACAGGAACACGAAAATGACAAGCATTGACGCTATTGCAGCAGGAATAGGTGGCGGTGGTACCAAATACCCGGGCAATTCGTCGCAGAATTCTACCACTTAGTACTAGTCCAAGTGGGAACCATAAAAAAGTGGGGATAGAGTATAAGGTTAAAATGGACATTACTGCTTTTTGGACATCAGACAAATGATAATTGATCGGTCCGGCGATCTGTCTAATTTTATTGTTGTGCAAACTTTATTTAAGTTTAATTTTTTTAAGTAAACTTATGCAAGTGACATTACCATCCCGCCCCATGGATATCAACACACTAATAACGTCTTTGGTATCTATAGGCGATGATTTCTCTTTCCATCAGGAGAGCCATCTGCTTGTTTCCTACCTAATGACATAAAAAAACATAATTTACACTTTTTGTCATCGGCACTTATAAGTATAACATAACACGGATACTTAGGATTAATGGAAGTAATTCATTTACATAGCAAATATAAACGTGATACAATGATATGACAATATGGCTGTGTTAACAGTATAGTATTATCACGTTATCTCGTATTGGATTATTATTCAAACAGATTTACGTGATAAGATAAGCGAAAGTATTCATATCGCACTAATACTGTCCCCGCTGAGATAATTGCAAACCTCGAGGTGAAAGAGAAATGTACATATTAAGCCGCAATGGTTTAATGGCGTAATTTTTTATGCAGATAGCACTCCTGATGGAAAGAGACAACCATCGCCTAAAGACACCAAAGATGTTAATGGTGCGTTGCTAATTTTGTGACAGGGTCTTAATGCCACAAGCATAAGTTTATCAGCAGAAAGACGGCAGTGACAAGCACTGACGCTATTGCGGCAGGAATAGGAAAGGGCGGTGGTACTAAACCCGAGCGAGACAATGTAGAGTTCTACCGCTTGGTAGCCACGATGGTATTGATTCGCATATCCAATCATTCGCCTCTTACAAAATGCCTGACAGAACTGCAGATGGTCTATTGTTCAAAGGGAGCCCGGACTAAAACGAGGTACCCACACAAATACATTTACATTGTACAGTGTTGTGTTTCCTCTTAAATATTAAATTTGCAAAGCTAGTTGGCTTTGCAAATTTAATACCTAATCCCCAATCTAATACTTTTAAAAGAGCAATCGTTGTTTATGAAACCATATGAAATTTAGTATGCAGGGAGTTTCGACGGTGATAAATCGAGCTAGCTAGGTTTCATTTTTAGAGAACATCGTTTTACCAAAAAAAATACCAAGAAAATCTCGGTCATCCAGGTACGGTCCCCCGTGTTGGTTTAGGCTCCTTTGAAGAATAGACTAACTGCCGTTCTGCCAGGCATGTCGTAAAAGGGACTAATTGGCTATGCGAATCACTACCATCGTGGCTACTAGGTGGTAGAGTTCAGCATTGTGTCGCCTGGGTCTGGTACCACCGCCGTAATTCCTACCGCAATAGCGTCAGTGCTTGTCACTGTCGTGTTCCGGTTTGGGGAGTGAGGTAGCCGGTAAACTTATGCATATGGCATTAAAACCCCGCCACAACAAATAAAAGTTATCTTTGTACAAACGTACATATTACTTGGAACTCGGCACTTTCTGCCTCCTTGTTAAAATATATTTTCATTTCTGGATCTAAGCTTTTAATAAATACACGCTGCCCGCCCCGGCTTCGCTCGGGTGGTGCTCCTAATGAAAAAATCAGACTTCCATTTACAGAACTGGTCATTGTTTGTAGTGAGAGAGGAAATTTCAGGTATCAATTGTTTTTTCAATATATTAAGAATCTCTCACATTATCTTCTGTCTTCACTCATTTACTTTACATATTATCAATTTTAAAAATAATTCCGTTCGATTTTTAAACATTTTCTTTTACATAAACTTTGTCCTGACAATAACGAACACAATAAAAAATAATTATCATACATTTTTGCGATTCATTTTTATTTATATACCTAGATATTTTAGTATATTATACATGTATTTTAGTATCATTGACACACCCACACAACAAGCAAATAATCTTATTATAATTTAATATTTAAATGTCATCTATCCAGTCAAGTATATCAGTGTGTCATTTGTCCACATAAGTTTTAATACGTTAATGGAAAGTTTGTACCCCTTTTTAAATTTTAAGTATTGCGCGAACGGTGGAGAAATTTGGCACAATTACAGTTTACATTGTTGAGGACTGCAGAAACTATCTAATAAAAAGCAAAAGATATGCTGTACTAGTCACAACCATCTTGATAGTCAATAGTCTAGGTCTAGTAGTCTAGGTGGTAGATTTTTGCTTCGTCTCGCCCTGATCTAGTGTCACCGCCTTACCTATTCCTGCCACAAAAGCGTCAATGCTTGTCACTGTCGTGTTCTGGCTTGAAAGGTAAAATAGCCGGTAAATTTATGCATGCGACATTAAACCCCACATTTATATGCTATAATAGCTACGCACCACTGACAAATGATGTATTTGGCGATAGTCTCTTTGCATCATCAGAGCCATCCGCTTGTTTGCTATCTTATAATATCAAAATAACTTCACATTTGCATTTATAACATGAGTGGCTGCGGACAGTTTGATAATGAGAGATGAATACCGCATATTTTACAAATAAAATAACAGGTTACATAAATTTTCTACCTGAAACATAAATTCATTGTATAAAGAATATAAACCTGAAAAAAATAACAATATTCAAGAGTTTAGCGATAAAATTCAATGCGGCAGCCGGCAGGACTTACGTAAGACGGCGTCTTGGGGCGCCTGGCACAAGAATTTCCTCTCAGACTGAATAATGCGATAGGCACAATCATATATTCTGGGCCGATACCGTGTTTTACATTTAGAATTTATGAATTTCTTTATTTGCTAAAAGAAAAATATATATAAAGGTCACAACGTAAGGATATATGTGACGGTACCATTTAATATCTATGTATATCTGTATCATCACATACTATTGTATTAAATGCTGGTATTGTTTTATTAATAAAGGATATTACAGCAACAAGCATATGGCTCTCCTGAGAGTTCACTTCGCCTTTAGACATCCAACGTCCTATTAAAAAAAAATTACAAGAATTGATCTAACCTCAAAGTAAGCTAATTATATGCTTGTGGTATGGGTGTTAGTCAACGATACTAATACATAGAAATATAAATACATAAAATAGTGAAATATATTTAATACAACCGAACTCAGAAATATAAACATTTATTCTTATCAAAAAAATGCTTGTCCCTGTTGGTAATTGAACCTCGACTAACGGGGCAGTCAACCTCAATCAAAATTTTGAACTTATTTGAGCATGAGTGTAGATGCGTAGCAATACGCGATTATCAACGAGATGAAATATAGGCAAAAGAGCTTTGTATATTAATAAGACCGCAAATATTACACCGGGCACCGGTTACCTTAAAACCGGAATATGACGGCAAAGAGCACCAAGGTTATTGCAGTCAGATTAGGTAATACGATGGTATTATAACCGGGCGTGATATTGCAGTACCCTACCACCTAGTATATTTTACGATCATTGAGACACAACTGGCTTTTGCTTGCCTTTTACCAACTACCTGGCTAGGAAACAGATGGTCTTTTCGACGGCGACAGCGGCTGGAGATCAACTAGTTATTATTACTATATAGTACGCTGACATATATAAGTAACAACTGCTTTACTCATAGAGTAAGAGCCCACGTTAGCCAGACCTTCGTCATTTTATTAAACCTAGGTAAGAACGATCAGGGATTATGAAATTTAGTCGACAGTTACTTTGGCAGCTAACAGGTAACAAGATTATGGAAAATAGTAACTCAATTTCCTGAAATCCTGGTTCTTAATCTATATATCTAATCTAGGACCTCATGATTTAAGCCAAACAGACTTACTAGTAGAGTTTGATCTGTATATCATTTCGCTATTTATCAATTTCATACTTATGAGTTAACATTTGAAAACAGAAACAAAAAATCACTGCTCAGGTCAACATACGTGGAAGTTTTTATTAACAGCATTATAATATCCTTTAATTAACTTGAATGAGACCGAGCTATTGGAACAGTACTATAAATTGCAGATTGAACATTGCTCGGAATTAACTGCTTAATAGGTCATTGGAATGCATAAGTGACGTTGAGGCTTTCACATTTGGCGCAATGCCAGTGGTACCTGGAAGTGGTACACGAAATACTGAACGCTAATCCCTGAAACTGTGTCATGATTGCCAATAAGACATACGGAACATCGTTATAGAAAATCTATAAGAGATTTACTTTTATTTTGCTGTCTCGTTGGTTGGTCTGAATTGATCAAAAGTAACAAACACACACAAACTCTTGCATTTTTAACATCAGTGAAAGTGGTACTTCTGTGATTTAAAAATTGGTATATTTAATTGCTACTTCATGAACGAAATAAAATGCTGCAAGTATTATTTAAGCTTTAGACAATGTCGTTAACAAGATATTTAACTATATGACCTTAGATGTAATTGAGATTTTTCGAGATAGAAATCCAATAACACTTTGTTCTACTTTAGGCTGAATTTGATGAATCAAACTTGTACTTAATTAAAAGATCCATAAGGCAGCTTTTAATACAGATTATTATTGCACGCCTCATAAGCGTAGCGTCGGCACACATTTAATACTTAAACACATGTAACACTTTTAAAAAATATTATTTATTTAAATTAAAAATTCGTAGACGTCCGGATGTATGGATATGCCATCTTTGTTTGTTATCCTATGATTATATCATCATCATCAACTACCTTATCCAGAATCGTTTAATTGTTTTTTAATTTAACGAACGTTATGGGCGTGCACTTTTGAATTTCGCAAACTTTTTTTGTAACAAAACAGAAATAACCCTACCTCTAAATTTTTATAGCAATTGATAGCGTATAAGTTGATGGTTTCCCTGATGGCAAGAGACAACCTTTGCTATTAGACACCAAACATGTAAATGGTGCGTTGATTTGGGCAGTAATTGCAGGTCACATTCGCAAGTTTAAAGACTACGCAGTAGAACAAAACACGGTATGTCCGTACAATTTTATATGTTTTTTTTGTGAATCAAGGTATGCAAAATCAGCATTCCTTAAAGAAGTTCTAATATAATTTTATAAAGTTAAAACGGGCACTTTGCCGTATTACATAAAGCATATAAGAAAATATTAATCATAAGCTTATAAACCTAGAAATTTAAAACGTAATTTTGATTCTTTTGTTACAAGTACGTCTGTTACAGTTGAATAAAGTCCTTATCGATTTAATTCAACTGAGCAAAAAATGTGACTTAAGGACTTTTAACGAAAGAGTTTACTGTCTTTTGAAATGTCGGCATCGCGTCTGAAAAATATTGACTAAATCGACTAAACTTCCCTCTATGAAAAAGTTTCATATATAAATGCAACGTCAAATTTTATACAAAGCACAGAAAATCATAATAATTTAGATGGCAATACCAAAAGTGCTAACGACTTAAATACATTACTTGGCAAAGTTAAAGCCAAGAAAAGCTATAAGTCTGACACTAAGATGAACTGAAAAATGTAACGATTAAACGTAACCTACATAAACGCGGTCGACGAACCGGCTTGACAAATGTATTTAGGAAATGACAGCCTTCTACGATGTTATTGCTAGATGCTCTAGTTTGATATATTGCAATTTAGTTGGCAAAAGTTATAAAGCTACCTCTCAAAGGTAGAGCCTATTCTACATTTTGTGTCGTAAAAGTATCACTATCTAAAATCATTATTTCCTTGTGTTGGTCTGGGTCGATTTTAAAGAAAAGACCACTTGTCATCCTTTTAGTCAGATCGTAAAAGGCGAACGAATGCTAATTGTGTCACTACCTGGGAATACCATGTGGAAAACTTTTACAATATCTCGCCTGGGTTTAGTATCAATTATATACTTTTCCTTTAATAGCTTTAGTGTTTGTCACTGTCATGTTCCAGTTACCAGAATAAGATAGTAAAGTACCATCAATGCAATAATATCAACACATCCCTGCCACCGCGAGTGCCACTTGCTTTTTTGTTGTCGTTTATACTAATACTAGCTGACCCGGCAAACTGCCATTGTGTACCATGTTCTGCCATTATTACTATTTTTTTCTCAGCTTTTAAACCTTTCCTGAGCTTCCACGAACATTTTAAAACCAAAATTACCCGAATCGGTTCAGCCGTTCTCGAGTTTTAGCGAGACAAACGAACAGTGATTGATTTTTATATATAAGATAGATAGATTATAAAGATAAAACTTTTGTAATTTTGTAACGAATAAACTCAAAACCACTGGGTTGATCTTAAAAAAATATTTACCATTAGAAAGCTACTCTATCCAGAAGCGACATATGCTACGTTTTTACAAAAGGAAGTAATGATTTTAGGTCACATGAACGAAGTCGCGAGTACCAGCTAGTATATTGTATAAAAAAAAAGTTATACTCGTAATATGTTAAAAAATAACTTTATTATAGCCTTCTAGATATAATATTATATCTTAAAATTTTGATTGATTTTTCAACCGACTTCCCAAAAGAAAAAGGTTATCAATTCGGTTTTATGTATTTTTTATGTTTGTTGCCACACAAGTCAGTCATTCAAGAACTGATTTTGAAAATTCTTTTTTTTTTGGGAGTATATACTTCTAATGTAGCAATTTGATGCAGTGTACCGAAGATACAGGAAATAGGAAGTCGGTTGCTGCAGTTTTAGTGCGTTTAAAAAAATATTTTCATTGACATTTAGGTGCTCAGGTTATCTTGTTCAGTTTTAAATCATTAATTTTTTTTTGCTTGTTATTTTTGGATTGATATGCTCAGGGGGTGAAATAAGAGATGAAAAATTGTATGAAATGTCATACGTTGGTGACATGTTAATCGACTCGCGGACCAAGCTCCGCGGATAAGCTAGTTGACAAAAAATTCAAAATAGCTTGTTATGGGCGTACTCGTTGATACAAATACAGCAATCTACCCATTATAGCTTGGTTAGGCAGGTAATAAGCACCTTTTATGCTAGTTCGGCAATTTATCAACTCGTTTAATTACCAATCCATCCACGCACTTTTTTTTAAAGTAACTTTAGGCAAAACTGGCACTATCTTGTTTTAATAAACACTGTTCGATTGGCCATAAAATAATGACACTATTGGTTTCAAAAACTCAATTCTTTTCTGTACCCTTCATATATTTAAATTATAAAAATTATCAACATAGAATAATTTTGACTCCAATTAATACGTACGCGTTGAACTCTTTTAAATGGATTTTAAAATAATTTAAGAGTGTGTTATTTTTTTACAAATGATAGTATGTTGGTCGGTTATTCCTCTTAACAGTTTCTATATGGAGTAATTTTGTTTTGGTAAAACTAAACAATTTCATAATTTGTAGCGAAACAAAACGATATAATTTATAAGATCACAACATTTCAACTCATGTCGATAATTTATTGACGAAATATAATTTTAACTTTCAAAACAAATATAGTCTAATTCATATAAATGGTATACAAGGTAAACATGTTTTTTATTTTAAATACTTTTCTGTTAATATGACACAAAATTCTCTGTCAAGGATAGTTTTCTTCACCAGAAATGGTCTCTACATACATACGCACAACGTCTTTGCCGTTACATTTTATTGATTTGATTTTTTTCCTTTTTTACTTATATCGTTTTAAATAGTAGACTATTGTACAACAACCTAATGTTAATGAAGCACCATTATCTTTAGGTAATGTTATATGTTCAACTGTTTTCCCCGAGTTAATAAGGGGCACGGAATAAAATGGATGCGCCATGATTCTCTGAACTAACCCATAGGCGCGACCGTCGCCACCAATGTGCTGCACTCCAACTAAACCAGCCACACAATTCATCTGCCAACTATGCAATCGGTGTTGCCGCTCTAGGATCGGCCTTACTAGGTGCCGAGCCCACCACCCCTCTATGGACGTTGTATAAATCATCTATTATAGATGGAAATAGGCCAATGAATGAATGAAATTGGAACTACAGCCCCTACCTTGTGAAATGTCATTCCATTGACAGTTGTTCTTAGCAAAAACGTTTCACTAGGGACGCTGTTTTCTGACTACATAATTTGGTGACACTATAAATAATGTTTTATAACGTGACCCACGTTTGAAAAATGCAATTTTTTTATAACAATAATTAAATGTCGTATCAATTTCACTAAATCAAACAAAGAGCAATATTAAATACAAGAAAATAACTAATATGATCTTAAATTTATTTTTTTATCACTGACTACAGTCAGCTACCCGTAAAAACATCCATTATAATTAGATCAAGGCTTTGCCACCGCAATCATTACAACAAATCTCAATGTAAAATATTAATGAAACAAAAACAGATATTCAAAACATCGATATGATCTAATAGAATCGACTTTCTTATTACACACACCGCTGGTAGCTCCGAGTAGCGTGTAATGAGAAAATCTAAATGTTAATTAAGATCTAATTAAACTAATATACTCAAAGCTTCTCGAGTCGACTTCCGCAAGTCATCGCGGTCTGAACAAATGATAAAAGACCGATAGCCCCCATAATCATTCACAACACTATTAACAATTTAAGCAGGACCATCGAATTGGAAACTTTAATCGAATTGAGATATAGCAACCCTTTGATAAAAAATAAGAATCGCTCGAAAAGCCATTGTAATGTGAGAACTCAATTTAGGTAACAGTAGGAATACGTGAGATTGCTTCCGAGCATGAAGAAGATATCTAGCTATCCAATTACTATTTTAGTTGTATTGAAATTCTGGTGATTGAAACATTTTAAGTTAAATTATAAAAACGGGATTTTATTAAGTATTTATAATTTAACAATTTTATTCCATACTCGCTGACCCGGCAAACGTTGTTCTGTCATTATTACTATTTTTTTTTCAACTTTTAAATCTTTCCGGGACTTCAACAAACATTTTAAAACCAAAATTGGCCAAATCGGGCCAGCCGTTCTAGAGTTTTAGCGAGACAAACGAACAGCAATTGATTTTTATATACAAGAAGATAAAATTTATCTTCCTAGCAAGTTCATTCATTTCACATTCATTTTATTCCCGATTCCCGGGACGGGCAGTTAAAAAAATGTGTTTTTCAGTTTTCTGATACAATCAACGTTGCCCGGGATTGGAAAAGTACCCGGTTGGCGATAGGCATAGCCACCTGTCACATTGTGGGACCGAGTATCTTTAGCTAATCGTGGGTACACTGGTTGTACCTCTGCCTACCTCTTCGAGGATACGGGCGTGAAGATACTTACTTTAGTATTAAAAAAGTGTGTGTATGAGTTTCACAATTTCTAAGTCCTCAGAAATGATAATACGTTAAGGCTCCAAAAGGTCTTAATAAAAAATATCCTTCTCACTCAGTCGAGTAAAAGGCACAAAAGAAAAATACGCGTAAAGTTTTTTTGCTGTACTTGTTGTTTAGAATTTTGCTATTTGATTTGGCTAAGTAGTTTTATAAATTATAAAACCCAATTAGTTGAAAACAAAAACACATTTTAAATTCATACACTCGTAACCACAGCAACCATAAGTGAAATATAACATTTACGCGCTCATTAGTACGGTAGGTACCTAAGTAGGTAAAATTACTTTAATTCTATTCTGTTCTATTCTATCTTCTATTCTGTTGTAGGTTTTCCCGGTGTTGGACCTGGTCCCTTATAAAAAATTGGCCATCTGCCTTCCTGCCAGGCAGTTCGTAAATGGTAGAGTTTTACAATGTCGTTAATATCTTTGGTGTCTATAGGCGATGGTTTCTCTTTCTGCTTGTTTGTTATCCTATGATATAAAAAAAAAAATATAAGTTACGCATCCGACGGTAACTATAACTATACCTAGAGTACACTTAAGAATAACTTTTTTCAACCGATAGTCAAAGCAGTTTTATACTCTTCGTAAATTTAAATTTGTAATAAAATCTGAATATTTTTATTACCGAACTATTAATGTATAATAGATATTCAAATTAATAAAAATGAATACCGTATCCCATGATCCCATCTAAAATCAAATAAAGGGTCATATAAGTGGTTTCGAAGATTTATAAACAGAATTAATGGTGTTTTTAATAACTTTGGTTTATAATATAAAGTCCAATAAAATGGGTTCAATAATAAAAATGTGCTATTGTTGTCAACTCATACCACATCTAACAACGTTTAAACGTTTGACATACGGGGATAACCTTTAAAACTGACTATAATACAAGCTATAAACAAAATTAACAACACAAGGACCCCTGCTGCTTCCAATTTTGGGTCTGACATCGGCCTTAATTCAATAAAGCAATAAAATTCACCTAATTATGCAAATGCCTTTAAAATATCAAACATTATGCCTTTTTTGGCTCCAAAATATGATAGATGCCGTCAAAAGTCTGTTGTTGTTTGCTTTGATTAATGAGTTTTGGGTTCGATGTTATCAGATGTTTTAATTAACGTATTAGTTAATTACTTATAGTCAAAATTTGTTGGACGACAGGTAATTTATAATATTTAATAAAATTAATCAAGTGAGTATAATTTTACCTAATTAAAAAAAATGATTTAAAATTTTATATTTACATTAATTAAATTAATAAAATAAGTTGAAATTATCTATTACTAGGTATACTATTCTGAATTTGTAAATAATTTATTTCTGTCAAATGCAGTAAATGTTAAAAATAAATTCTTTATATGTTAATAATATTTATTTACATTCGACCAATCGAACCCAATATTGGTTAATAAAATACTCATATAATAATTTCATTTCAAATATTTTAATTAAAATAAAAATATTTATAATTATATTTTTCATTTACGATGTGCTACGTAAAATTAACTTTTTTTTTAATTTCACATTTAACTATTTTTACTTTGCAATTTACGTTTAAAAAATTAATTCTTTTTATTTTGACAACAAAAATTATCTTACTTTTTAAACTTTAGTTATTTTTACTTTATTTTCATCACAAACAAAATGTATCATTCACATATAAAAACAAATAGGAAAACAATCTCACGTAAAATAAGATTATAAAGAATGGAAATTAAAACCAATTTATAACTTTAATTAATAAAAACAAACCACTTACCTGCAGTTAGTTTATTTGATATATGTAAATAAGCTCCAAATGAACAATTACAAAGTCTATAAATGTCACAAACAGAAATGTTGCCACGAACGATTTATAATAAAAGTCACAATATACTTGATCCGCGGTAACGTTAAACACAACAAAGTAATAAACTATGACACACCAACGCCTTCAATCGACTGGTTGAGAATAAAGTGGACAGCTTGTGTTTGCTAACGCATGGTTCATAAAAGTATAATAAAAAATGTAGCGGTCCCAAGCTCCTCCCTTGCGACACGCCTGGCCAATGGTAGAGCGTTGATACGGCGACAGGCGCGAGGGTGGGCCCGGATCAGTTGATACGGGTCCCTGCTTCGATACCGCTAATTGACTTTATCAACAAACCGACTTTACTGGCTCGAGTCACGATATATGAGTTTGTCTGCCGCGTCAAAAGCCTAACTGCGGTCCACTGACGCTGTAATTAAATACACCACGAACTAATGGGTGATTTGATCTCGTGACCTGATCTTGCATCTTATAATCAGTTCATTTATTTTAAGAAGTACAAATGTTGGTGATGGACAAGCCTTATCAATAACCAAGACAACTGAAATTAATTTAAAACTTACATTGTCGGCCATTAAATTGTTTTAATGTAGATGTGTAATTATTTCATTTGTCCCTTTGGTAATTTTAATTTTATATATCGCAAAACAAAACAATTTATCATTCCAAATACTTTGTAGGTGGTAGGTAACTATTTGATAATGATGTAATTATTTAAAGGTTAAAAGCAAAACGACCGATATAGGTGGATAAAGGTAGGTATACATGATTAAGTATATAAATACACGGAATTATTAATATGTCTTGTCAAGGACTATGTCACCATGCCGGTCCGTAGGCTGGGAACTACGAATGTCGCCTATTACTTATGATAACTTATCCGAGGTACGGAGCTGTTATCATACCACCACCAGACTGTTATAAATATTTTGAAAATTTGTTTTTCAATGATAACACCGAAAAATCCTCACTAGCACTTATGTACGACCGGGGGAATGCATGATTTAAGCCTTATTACTAAACCACCTTATTTATACTACTAAACCACGAGTCTATAAAGTTTGTAATTTTAAGTTTAAGTTCTTTTCAACTGTTTACCATTATTATTAGAGTACAGTGGGTGTAGGTTAGTAGGTACAGGACAAGTTTTAGATGAGCAAGTTATTGTTTAGCGGAGAATTGGTGTTTTTATTTATCAAAAATATTTTCTAATATTATATAATTGTAAATAGATACGAGTAACTACCTAGTTGTTGCACGCTGCTTTGCCGATTTTGTCACAATAGATATTGAGCCTTGAAAATATATTTTGAAAATATTAATTAGCCGTAAAAAGTAGGTAGGTAACCTACTTTTTTCCCCAATCTAAACTAAAATTGACCATGGAGGAACTATGGTAAATTTGATTACTATTATTCGAACTGTTTGCCGTGAAATGTAAAAAAATTACACTTTTTAGTTTTTCATTAATAATACCTACTACCCATATTTTCATCTACTAGGTAGGTATAGTGTGTTTTTATAGTTTAAAATTTTTAAAGGATTATTTATTATTATTTATTATTTACCTATATGTTAAATGTTACCTAAATATATTATCTTATTCTTACGGCTGATTTTGTGTATGAATATTTTATTTCAATGTTTCATGAATATTTTAAAAATGTTATATTATAACATTTACAAAAGAACAGAAATAAAAGATATTTTTATTTTCATATTTTTAACGCATATAGGATGTATTGTTTAATACTATTTAATTGAGAAAAAGCAACAGTGAGACGTGTTTCTAATAAATGGAAGAGTTGCTTTCTATTTAATTTGATTTTTTAGGTTATTAATAAAATATCTTAACTATTTTATTTTTTAGGAACACAGATTTACCTAGTTACTTAACACTACTAACTATTATTATTGTTTACCAAACTGGATAGTTACTTACTCTTAAAATAAAATTTATGTATCTTAAAATTACAATATTTAATTTGTCTTTTTATGATTGATTATAATGAATTTACTGCAAGTTTGTCAGAAAACTAGTTTTATATAATATATCTTAATTTAAAAAATAAACAGGAAAGAGATTAGTCTAGTTCACAAGTTCCGAAACGTGTTAATTCTTGATAACTAATTGCTCCTAAAATATGAAAGCTCACTGAATACAAAATGACGTCTACTACAGCGTATTGAGATGAAAAGAAAAAAAACAGTCAAGTGCGAGTTGGACTCGTACACCGAGGGTTCCGTACAAACCTTAATAGACTTGATCGCGTTTTTTTTGTGATGAAACTAAATTTGCGATTTTCGGATTTTTTTCTTTACATGTGCTATAAGACATTACTTCTTGCCAAATTTCATACTTCTAGGTCAAATTATTGGTCTTGATTCCCTTTTGAAATCGAAAAAAATCGCAAAATTTGAGACATAAATAATTATATCTTTTGATCGTGTTGACTTACAAGTTTTATTTTTTCACAGCTAAGAGGAACCATAAACCCGAGTATTTGATATAGATTCCAACTAGACAATGTAAGTTTTAGCACTGATGATAAAAAACTAATAGGTATATAAATTGTGAATTGTGAAACAGTACAAGTGTTTAAATTTAAAATAATCATTAGAATTATTCTATTATAGAATACATTCTATTCTATTATAGAATACATTTTATACTCATAATATATTCTATTATAGAATACATTTTTATTGAAAAATTGTATTTACATACACAAAGTCTTATATATATTATATATATTTTATATATATACAAAATTTCATATTTAGAATAATATAAAACAGAAACATAAAGTATATAGTCATACACTGCATTAATGATTATGTCACCTACGCAGTGTTATCATTTAATATTAGTTAATCAATATTGTAATAGGTCTTTTTACAGACAACCCTTTTTAATAATTTTTAATAATGCGTAGGTAGGTACTCAAAAACATATAAAACATTTACAAGTACATATTTCGTAGTCTATATTTTTTGTATTGCTGGTTTATTTTTCTGGTTTAAATCGGGGCACAATCAGTAACTTCCTTTTACTCGTAGGTACTAACGTAGCGGAAATTATAAAAATCTGTTTTGTGGCTCAGTCAGTTTATCAGCTATCAAACTTAAAAGAGAATTTATTGTTTAGTCTATGGTCAAATTTCAGCTCAGGCGATTGCTTGTATGAATAATTATTAGAGATGCGCCGAATAGTGATTTCACCGAATAACCGAATACCGAATACTATTCGGTGTAACCTTTGCCGAACCGGATATTCGGCCGAATTATTCGGTTTACCATTTCATTGTTTTG
>DWBA01000190.1:0-15605 GCA_018236825.1 Apodemia zela | reverse complement strand
ATGAGTGGTGGAGTAAGTGGCATCGGGATTTCGACTCGTTAATGACTCTCGACCGTGGTCTCGAGTGTTGGCGGGCCTAAACAGTGGCCCGAGTCGCCGCCGGCGGTGACTTTGGCGTGTGCCGAACACCAATTACCCGTGAGTGCCACTCATAGTCATAGATATTTCACAGAAGCCGTAGACAGAGAAAGTAAGTTTCTCTGTCTACGACAGAAGCGGATTTTCCGAGGACATACAGACTGTACTCTGTAGTTGTCATTTGCTTAGCATTACACCGTCTAGAGATATAAGTCTATGTTCTGATAAAATCTTAGCTCAGAATTCTGATAATCTAACTTAGATTTCTAAGATAAGAAATCGTACTGAACATACCCAATGTCATGTCAATTGTCATTCAGTGACAGATTTGGTATATTGTCATTTTTGTTCAAGGAATAGTTATCAGCAGTGAAATCTAGTTTTAAATTTTAATTCCTTTACAATATATTGAACAGCTCTTATTAACTTTTAATTACCAAGTTTAATTTAATAAGCTATTCAGAGATATTTATGAATTATGTCCAGATTATTAGCAGCAGTTTATCAACCCATAAAGTACTTTCTGTTTTAACCTATTCCTTAAGTTGATAACGCTAACTCTTTACTAGTTTTCTTTTGTTACAGGTATGTTGGTCAGACTTTTCTAAATACTAGTTATATCACTCCGGCAACCACCTTGGTTAGACCAGAAAACTCATTATTAACATTAGTAAGGACCAAAGTCAGGTGTTACTTTCCAAGACCAAATGAAGTTCGAAGAGTTCGTCGCCACGGCTGGGCTACTAGGATGTCAACACCTAATGGTCGAAGAATCATCATGAGGAGGTTTTTGAAAGGAAGATTTGTTTTATCCCATTAAATATTTTTCATTTTAAGGTTATGTAGACTCAATAAATAAATAACAATTAAATTATGGTTTATTATTGTACCCATTTAAATAGAAATCAATTTAGCAATTTTCCTTACATCTAAAGGTATAACAAAAATGATCACTGTTTGTAAAACTCCTTCACTTAATTTATTAAACTATTGAATCTGGAGCTCTCGATTCATTATTGCAACATATTGAATATTAGTAGTGAAAGTAAACTGCAGTAAACCAATGAAATCTAATGTTTGAATAACAATTATTATCTCTTAAATCTAATTTCGAAATTTAGTTAAATAAATATTTCTGGTGTGAGTGTGTTGAATCATCTGAGTTTGTTGGTGTATCAGCTGGTTTTAGGAGTTTTGACATTTCGGAAACAACTAATGTTGTTAGTTTTATTATTGCCAAATGTGCCGCCAGTTGAAGTACTAAGGCACCAAAACCTTTGTATAATCCACCTACACCTTCTTTTGCAATAGTTGTATAGTAACAATCCATAAACCCTTCATAACCAGTTAAGATTGGTGTCACTGATGTTCCTGTATCCAAGTTATCAATTATTGTCCTAGTGCCCTGAAAAGATAAATAATAAATATAAAATTATAATTATTATAAAACAGTAACGTATTAGCAAATAATTGTAAATTGTATGACCAAGATTGGTTGGATAATTCAGATAGACCTATTTATTCTAATTAGCACTATATACTCAGAACTCTCTCCAATCAGATTGCAGTGTGGGTGTGGATTGAGTGAGCACCTTCTAAATTAAATTATAAATATGCCAGGCATTTAGTAAAATCTCCCAAACAAGTCACATCTATGTACAAAACTAGTAGATAATCACAATTTAGCTCTTGTGGGACTAACTTTTAAAAATATCCATATAGGTCATAGGTCACCAGGTGGTAGAATTCTGCAACGTCTTACCTGGGTATTTGGTACCATCGCCTTACCTATAGGAATGTAAGGTAACTGGTAGACTTATGCATGTGGCATTGCCACCCCCCCCCACAGATAGCAACACATCAATAACGGTTTCTTTTTCCATCACAAGGGCCATCTGCTTGTTTACTATCTAATGATAAAAAAAAATATATTACTGCCAAGTATTTTGTAAGAAACTTGACAAAGCTAGCTCTGGTAATACCATTTATTGTCAGAAAGGTCATGTCACAGTCACATTTCATTAGAATGGTAAGCTGTCAAACTTATGCATGCTTACTTTGAAACACTTGTCTTCACTAACATCCTTATTAGTATGTATACTATAGGCGACGACTATCTTTTTCTATCAGGAGCTTGTATATGGTATTATGAAACCAAAAAATCTCTCACTCATATGAAACTAAATTATCAGTGCAAGAAATGAAGGCTATATTTTGTTTGTAAATAACTTTCCACTTTCACTAATAAATAAGTAATAAGATAACTTAATTTGATTTTATCATGAACCACCCCTTTGGTCGAGTAGTTAGCGAACCTGTCTATGGATCAATGGGGCTCGGGTTCGATTCCCGATAGGGACAAATATTTGTGTGATAAACATAGATGATTGTATTTCTGGGTTTGGATGTTTTTTATGTATTATAGTATTTATATTTGTATTTCTATGTATTGGTATTGTTGTTGCAACACCCAATACCTATATTACAAGCAAATAATTTGCTAACATTGGGTTTAGATCAAATTGTGTTATTTGTGCAGTAAAGAAATTCTATTTAGTGCTGACCAATCATTTATTTAATTTTATTAACTATACACCTTAATAATATAATTGTGAATACCTGTATATGCAATCGATGAATAATAGTTTCAATAGGATAGAAAATAATCTCCATGGTTATAAATGAGAAGATATTAGCTTTTATATTTATATCTTCCAATAGTGGATTTAGTGCATTCTTTGAATATTTCGAATTATAAGAATCACTAAGTTCATGTCGATGTCTTTGCTGGAACCTCAATACTCTAACAGTAATATTTCTTAATATTGTGCTAAAAACAAAGTAAACATTTTTTTAAGTATCATCTACCTTTTTTAAATAATATTTCCATATGCTTAAGATAATGCAAAAACACCCCTGTAACTTAATTTAAATCAATTGCCTTTTTTCTTAGGTTTAGTCACTTTCTCAACAAATCAGTGGCCAATATTAGAGTCTCTAATATTAAAATCATTTTTTAATGAATGGCAAATCTTGTTTCCACTGATTGCAACACCATAATATGACAGCGAATCTTAAGTATGGAGCATTAAGTGCCACTTGATGCTTTCGACCTCTATCAGAGCGGGCTATATCACAATAAGCCACACTGCAGGAACATTATGCAATTTATTCAACTTATAGTTTATTGACTGCCCCGTTGGGCGAGTGGTTAGCGAACCTGACTACGAATCGATGGGGCCCGGGTTCGATTCCTCCTGTCCAATCATGACCATAGCCTTGACACTTGTAGTCCAGTGCTTTCAGTACCCCTAACAAGATTTCCAAGAATACCCAAATTTTTTACTGAATGAGAATATTTAATAGGAATATTATTGTATGAAATAGTTGTTGCATCTATTGAATATGCACCTAATGACTTCCAATTATCATTGCCTGTAACCTGGTAGGATTGACCAAAAAAACCAAAGAACAATGCCTAGAATTAGTACTTATTTATAAATGAATTTATACATACTGGGCAAGATATTTTGAGATTCCAAGGCTGGCAGTAGGAATTACTATGGCCCATATTGGCAACATTCTGCCTCTACTGGGGGTTCCCCATTCCAAAATTCGTACAAAGCCTTCTCTAAATACGTCAAGAACAGCAGGTTTGTCACTAGCAATATCACTTTGAACAGTTTCCACTAAACTTGCTGAATAAAATGGAGTTATAACAGCCAAACTAATACTGTAAATAAATAAACACATGAGCTGAATAGCAATAAGTCAAAATGCAACAAAACTTAGCTGAACTTGATATGGAATCTTCTGATAAATTTTATTTAAATAAAATTAATTATTTTTGGTTTAAATACTTTTTTGTACATTTAACACACATACATACAGGTTAAGTTTCAAGAGTGTGATATCCATTCAAGTCTTTTAATGTCAAATCCAACAATTTATACATGCCGTTATTGATCTCTCGACTCTCATGATAAATATAAGAATACATGAAATATTTGTTTTTATATTATATAAAAACAAATATTTAATCAAACAATATTAAATAAAACAATAATTTAAAGCTTTAATCTATATTACTAACATACATATCTTCAAACCAATTCCCTTATGGGGAAGGCAGAGAAAATTGAGAGCTATATCATGGTCGAGACAGACTGGCTTTGCTTCCGCCACATTTATAACTCTCTTCATGCAAACACGCAGGTTTCAGAGACTCTTGACACCACCTTCGGGCAGCACCAATTTGATCATGGTATGTCAGTCTTGGCTGGGGTTGGGCTGGACACATAGCCCGCCTACAGGACAAAAGATATACCTACAAAGTAACAACCTGGCATGGACCAGAGGGTAAAAGAAGTGTTGGTAGACCACATAAGAGATGGGCGGATGATATAGAGGAAGTTGCTGGCATGAAATGGCTAGATAAAGGAAGGAAAAGAGATTAGTGGAAAAATTTGTAGGAGGCCTACATCCACAGAGGGATCCACGAAGTGTAGTTATTGTTTAAGATATGAAATGTAATTTTAAAATAATGAAATGTGGAAATAAAAAGGCTTATTATTATATTATTATTATATATGTCAGTCTTGGCCCTCCCCAGTACCTACATCCATCATGTTCAATTGTTCATGAGCTATTCCTTCAACATGTATTTATAGCCAAAATATAGGAGTGTTTGATTTATACAATGTTTATTGCATTTACATTGCTCATTATTTACGAAAAATCTATTAAAATAAATTTATTTGCACTAAAATTACCTTTTTAGTGTAAGATGTTGTAGAAATTGTAAGACTGAATTGCATTTTCCAATATCTCTGCAAATAAAAACATGAAAATAAATATTATGGTCTTTTAATTGTATGATTACATGATTTAAAAAACAAACAAAAGATAGATACATACTATTTAACTATATAATTTAGTAAAAAAATATAATACAAACTTTGGCCATCCTGTGCCTTTTGATATAACATCTTCTACAGCTAAATTGAGACCTTTAACTATACATGTTGATCCGATGCCCTTCCAGAGAGTTGTAAGGTCTTGTCTTCTGTGTAGTCTTACAACTACTGGTAAAAGGGTATATGGTACAATATGATGATTCCTCAAACTGTTGTGAACCTGGTAGAATATTGCCAATGGGTTATCAAAATGTCATTTAAAGGTAATGAGATACAAAAAATATAAAATAGTACCTGACACTGCCTTCTTAGTACAATAAATGGGTGGCTCAATAAATTTTCTGTTATAAGACTTGCAACACTTATTGCAGTTGTTACATATGTATTATTGTCTGTAAAACAAAACATGTTCAGAATTAGACTATCAGAAGCCATTATAAACAATAATTAATGAGCTGTAGGAACTTCAGACTTTGAGTCATGATTTATATAAAACACCTACAGAATACCTTCCTCCATAAAAATAAGCTTATAAATTGATTATTAATGTTGGAATATTATAAATATTAACAAATTAAAAACTCTTTAAAAGTAGCCTTAGACATTGGTGGAATCCCATTGCTCCCTAGCAATGGTCAAAAGCCATTAAATAAATAAAAAACTATTTGCTTAATTAGTTTATCTGATTAATAGTATGAATTCTTTTGGTTAGTTTCATAGTACATATTAGTATTTTAATTATTTTCATGCATTAGCAATCCCCATATCCTTTAGAAACTTACACAAAATATTTGGAAAGTTAAAAAATTGAAATAAAAGACCACAACAAGGAGCTAAGGCAGTTTGTCTATATACATTATGTTGATTTGTGAAAATAATTATAGGCCGTTACTCAAAAACTTAAAGCTCTCAACTTCCGAAAAAAAATAATATTTAACACTTTGTTGCTCACAGAAAGTGATTCAAAAATGAGAATGTAAACGAAAGAGATTTCTCCCAGCCAACTTGTTAAAGGAAAATAAAATAAAGAAAAAAAAATTGCATTCAAACTGTGCCTTGAAAAGGAAAACGCACCTTTTATGGGGTCTGGTGTCAATTACTGTGCTCTACAAAAATTTTTATAATTTTCTAAATTACTGTATAATTGATATATTTCCTATCTATCAGAATAAACACTTTTCTACATAAAAAGCAGTCTCTTTTCAGATAAATCTGCTACCAATAGCAACCAAATTACACTGAACTCCCACTGAACACACTCCAAACTCAAAGTCACAAATACTTTGATGTTCCTTATTGGAACATTGGGCAATTGCTCATTTACCAAATCACAAATTTATCATTCTGCTAACATCAATGTAATTTTTGGTATATTTCCAAATATATCAGAATAATTAATAATAATATTGAGGCATCATGCTAGGTAAGGGAGGGGATGACACACCATCTGCCAAACTCCTAGCTGCTACTGAGATTTTGGATTTTCAAAAGAAACCTTGAACAAACCTTAATAACACTTGCCCGACTCAGGGATTGAACCCAAGTTCATCGCAGGATCATAATATGAGCCCGAAAAGGCTAACCCCTAGACCACAGAGTAATTGTCTAAATTAGAAAACAGCACTTTCTTCAAATAAATACAAAACAAACAACATACAAGGTACAATGAACCCACAGGCAACTGATACTATACTTGCCAAAATAAACAATGCACAACCACAACATGAACAATATTTTTATTTTAGAACATAGAAAATTTATTAAAGAGCTTAAGTCACGAAACTTCTTCATACTAAAGTAGCCTGTATATTTAGTAATCTAAGGTTTAAATTCAAATGGAAGAGTGGTGCATATGCACCACTCAAAGGGCAGAGAGAATAATGCATTATGTATGCTGCGGTGCAGATGCACTGTGCAAGAATTGAGTAGTTGTCTTATTGTATGCAACAATAATTTTGAATTAAATGCATTTTGAAATATAAGAAATAGGGCAATAAATTCAAAACAATAATAATTAAAATGTTGCACAATTTAAAACATTTATCACAAATACAATACTGTAATGTTTAAAAGTAACTTTAAGCTGTAATATTACAACAAAAACATGCAAGGAAGCTTAAGCATGAGGCATAAGATAGCAAGACGCAATAATAAAAAATCAAAAGCAATTACCTTCCTCTGGTACATCATCCATAACTAAAGGTGGCCCTTGGTATTCCTCCGTTAAAGGGGTGTGATATCCATATATTTGCTGATACCGAGTATCGTATAGATCGTTAGTTTCTCTGTTCGGATCTAATCCGAATGGGCGATTGTAATTGCTGTATTCGCCAAAACCAGCCATATTTTTAATTACCTAATTGCAAACCATGCTTTTACCAGCACTACAAACCTACTATTACACGGCAACTACTTAACAATTAACAAAAGACATTACAAAATCTAATAAAATACGTTTTAAAACAATCTAAAATCGTAAAAATGATAAATCAAATCTGACTGATAAAACTCAATTTTCAGCAACTTTCAGGTTCAGAGCCGAATGATCTTTGACAATTGACACATAGATAGATACACACATAGATAATACATATAATACTTTGACAACTGACCAGTGACCACAGAATATATACTACAGTACTAACGCAGCAACTGACACTTGATTTGACAGTAGGCACAGTCCACAAACCAGTAAAAAAAGTGTTAGAATAATTTTATTATACAATGGTGTCTTGAATAAAAATAAAATTACGGTTTTGGAATTATTATTTTTTTCATTCTCGATGGCAAAGTATATTTGTATCTATAAAGTGTCCTGGCAAAAACTAAGCCGAGAATTCTGACATTCTGACTTAGATTTCTAAGACCATAACTTTTTCTGAACACACTAATTCCTTGTGGTTATTCTTTCAAATTTGACACTGACAGCTGATTAAATTTTAATTTGACGTTGTTGTTCCTGAAGTTCAGCGGAAACTGAAATGAAAAGTAAAAACAATCCTAGGACGGGACTCAAGACGCATGATCAATTTTCTTTCTTGCCTTGTGTCAGCTAGCGAATATCGATTTAAAATAAATAGGACAAAAGTCTCAAAGCCATAACAATGTTAACTAGAACTGAAAGTTAATTTTGTGCGAAATTGTAAATAAAATGCTTATTAGAGCTGTGCTGTGTTTGTCGACCTTACATTATTATCATTACAGTACGTGATTACGAATTTGATATTTTTTGGTCTTGTAATGTGAATTAAACTAAATAAATATTGTTCAATGAACGTTTCAGGTGTATCAGCTCAAGGTGAATGCACTGATTTACGAGGACGTGTGATATCTAATGGTTTACATTACGTCCCAGGTCCTGACACTTGTACACTTTGTGTGTGTGATAATGGTTTGCCTAAAGTATGTAAGGCAGTTTTGTGCTCACCACCACAGGCAAGTTATTTTAACTGTCTATACCTTCTTAAAAAAAGAGTACAAGTACTCATTAGTTTTAATAGTTACAACAATTAAACAGTTGGATAAACTTTGACCTTTTACAATCTTTAGTTGAAGAGGTCAACTTGCTAAAATCTAATTATTAAATCCCTAGTAGTAGCCTACTTGCCTTAAAATGTATACTTTCTATTGTCGGCACTTGGTGAAACTGTATTTTAATATATTACAAAAACTCACTTGTACTTCCAGTTCACTTTAATATTAATTTCAGTTTAATACATCCAACTGGTTTCGCTAATTACAGCATCTTCAGGGATATTTTGCACAGTTATAATGTCAATTTACACTATTATAGATACGTTTCAAGTTGTATGTAGTAGCATTATAACTGTGCAAAACATCCCTGAAGATGCTTGTAATTAGCGAAACCGGCTGGATGTATTAAACTGAAATTAATATTAAAGTGAACTGGTAGTAGGTGCAAGTGAGTTTTTATAATATATTAAAACTTTTTTTCGACATTTTTCAACCTATACATTTTATTAGCTAATAAAACATTTTTAGAGATAAAAAATTGCATTGAATGCCATTTGAAAATTCAAAATCGATCGTAATTTTGAAAATATTTATCTTTTTATAATTAAAACGCTGTAATTTTTACAAACTTTAGATGTTTGACCTCAAAGAGTTCTTAGGTATAGTTTTTGCTTCCTTTAGCTTAAAATACTTCAATTTAGCGGGAAGTTCCAGGGATGGCCTGCAGGGTCAACCGCTTAACATATTTTGTTTTTAAGATTTGCCTCAGTGCGGTTTAGGGCATGCCCTGGTACGAGAAGCAGTGGTGGTGTCAATAGTATCCAAAACTGGCATGTTTGCATGAGGTGAGATATGAATGTGGAGGAAGTAAGGCAAGTCTGTCTGGACCGTGATGTATGGCACTTGATTCCCTACACCTACCCCGTAAGGGATCTGGGATGATGATGAAGATTTGCCAAAAAAAATAATTGGCTTATGAATTGAATATAATTAATTTGTGAAACATTAGCAGAACATTTTAACTAACAGGCTTTAACTATCATAATTGACTGTGTTAAATAAGCTGAAATTATTAACCTTCAGGTTTGTCTGGATACAATTCTGATATCATTTGTTGCATAGTTTTACGACTTCCATCACTATTTTTAGGATTTACTAATCTCTGGGTACATGTTCCTTCTTCCGAATAAATTCTGATTGGTATGTGTTTAAACCCTTCATTGTCTCCATGAGTTTCCATCAGTCTTCTATTTATTGCCCAGAATTGGTCAAATTTGTCTGAAAATGTTGATAAATTAAATTTTTCAGGCAAAGATCTACCATTTCTTTATAGGAATTAATTATTAGATGCAAATGTAATTACATCAATCTTTAATTACATCTAAATATCTTATTCTTATCAGTCACAAGTCAAAATGTAAAGCTTACATATAAATAACATAAATAGCATAAACTTGTGTAAATTGTATATTTAACTTCTATAATCTTTGTAATGATGACACTTACTTCATTTCAAAGTGATTCTAGCACTTTTTGTTTTTGTATTAAGTACTTTTTTGACCACTTTATATCATTTGATAAATCCAAAGTATAAATAACTTTCAACTGTTATAGTAAAAGCATGTGAAAAGTACAGAATAATATTTTGCTTGCAGTCATAGGAACCAGATTTGGCCAAAAGCCCTGGTCAAGAGTAGAAATTACTGTGGCAGTTACTTTCCCAACTTTTAGGCTGGATACTGCCCTAAGCCGAGATTAAGTCTCACAGAAGACTCCCCTAGGGTGGGCTCTAAACTGGAATAATATAAACTCTGACTGAGCATATTGATTGCCCAAAAATAAAAGTTTTACAGTTACGGCTGTATAGACCAAATACTTAAAAGTAACTTTCAGAACACTATTTATAAAATTCTGTGAATACAAAGAGCACTTCTGAACAATTTCTTAAATTCTGTGTTTGTGTCTGTGGTTAACTACTCAACTTATTGATGACTGCCGATGTTAGAATGTTTGGGCCATTAAAGTCTAATTTGAAACAAAAACTAATTACTTGTGATAGATTCTTCCATGTTGGTCTGGGCTCATGCCATTACCTTACCTATACCAGGAGCAATAGTGTCAATGCTTGTTTTTGTCAAATTATGGTTAGTAGGGTAAGGTTTGTCATTGTCGTGTTCTAGTTTGAGCCACCTGCTTGTTTGCTATCTTATGATATAAAAAAAAACAATGCATGTAGAAAAACAATTTAAATGTTGTGATAAACTGCAGTTTAGTTAGCTGTTTGTACAGGTTGAGTTGTTATATTCAGAAATAGAAATTAAAATAAGTGTTTTACTTTTATCAAGGGTTAAGAAATACACAGAAAATCAAATTGTCTAATAACATTTAATGTGGTATTCTGTCCTTAGGGGACATTTTCTTCTAAATAACTTGATATATTACCATTTTGTAATCCCAACCACAATTGATTGTGATCCTTTTTCTGCATAGTCGACATGACTTGCCCTCTGTGTTTTAGGACATCAGCTTCTTTCACTGTTGACATGTAGTGAGCTTCCACAATATCTCTAAAAACAACATTCCATTTTATTTACAATCATTCTAACCAGTATACTCCACATCATTCTTGTTCAATATCATTCAAGTTTGGTAATTAAAGAAGACTATCATAGTAATCTACTGCTTCTTTGCTATCTTTACACTAAAGGTTTAAAGTTAAAGATTTTTTATAAAAATTATATACATACTTGTTAGGGCAATGAAGCAAAATATGATCAGGAAACTTCGTAAAGTGTACAGTCAGTGTCCAAGGCAATTGTGGATCATTACCACAATACAGATCATAAAGAAACCCAATAGGCAAATGCCAACGCAAAGGTTGGCCATTGTAATCAAGCCACATTTCATTATCCGCACTTTCTTGAGAAATAAATCGTAGGAAATGTCTTTTCATCTAAAATAAACTTTAATGTTAGTTTAATTGTTACTTTATTGAGGTCAATTTTACTAGCAAGTTAAATAGTATAAATATATATTTAATGTTACGAATCAATTTAAGTACATCTGTCTTACCTTATCTGTTACGAGTGGAAAATAACTTAATCTTGGAACCATAACATAAAAAGGATCTGGCTGTTGAATTTCCATAACTTCTTCTTGATTTAATTGAAAACATATTGGCAATTTTCCGTCCCATATTTCTCTTAAAACTTCCCGATCGTTAGCCATTGGATATAAGATAAAATAAACAACGAGAAACACTTAAATGTGATATAAATTTCAGAATGACTTATCAGTAATATTTCTCAAATACTTTTTGAATTAAAGAAACAACGACAAAAATTATCGTAATGGTTTGCCTCCAACTAAAATGCCTCCAGTAATTAAATTGAATTAAATAAAATTATGCAAAACTTTTAAACATTTTACGAATATTTTTGCAATATTTATTATTTACTTTAAGATTGAAGAATGTAGATTGACAAATGACATTTCACATTTGGCATCTTTGTCTTTGACATTGACATTTATCAATGTCTGTCATTTTTGTATATTGCAATCACAGATCAGATATATGTACTACATTGCAATTTGCACTTGTGACAACTGACAACCACATTTGTTAACAGGTAGAGGATAAGAAATAAAATCACGTGACCAAGCCAAATGTTTATCCAATATGGCGTCGCCTTTGCCTAGATGCAATACTTTTTCATGTTGGTTTTTGCTCAATTAACTCATCAAACACAACCAAAAGTCACAAAATACCATAAAACACACATACTTCCCTGTAAAACTTAAAATAAACTCCGAACAACAGCTTATTTGACAGAATAATTTATACTAATATTATAAAGCTGAAGAGTTTGTTTGTTTGAACGCGATAATCTCAGGATCTACTGGTCCGATTTGAAAAATTCTTTCAGCGGTAGATAACCCATTTATTGAGGAAGGCTATAGGCTACTTTTTTACCCGATTGAGCAAAGAAAAATAATGTTTTTGGGTCACGCGAACGAAGTCGCGGGGACCGGTTTGTAATGACAAAATTTTGTCGCAATTATCTAGGCAAATCTTATAATATTACCAAGATCACGTTTCATCGGCAAATCTTATTATTTAATTACAAATATACATGAAAAAAGAATTATTAAGTCCGATCAATCGGTACTGCCAGTTTATAATTGGGAATTTTCCAAAATAATGGGAAACATTTTTCACACACGATTAGGTACACAATTCTTGCATCTCTAAGTAGTCTGTGGGTTCACATTCGTAGAGAGTATTATTTTCTTTGGTACACATCGTCGTTGGCACTTGGTGAAACTGACACAGACTAGCAAAGACAACTAAATTGTTTTAAATATAGTAATATGGCATCCTACGGCCTATTAAAGGTGTATGATTAAAAAAAAAACTGTTGCAAGAACGTGATGCGAGTTTGAAGGGGAAAAGGATTTGGAGAAAAGGAACGGTAAGAACTGTTTATCGTTTGCGCTAGTTGTGCACTCTGGCGAGATAAAATTGTAGTATTATCTCCGTAGACAGAGAAACTCTTTGTCTACGATTATCTCCCATTAAGTCAAAATGGAGTTAAATGTCAAACTCATGTGTAAATTGTCAAATGTCATTTCAATTGTCATCACATGGGAAATGTCAAATGTGTTCAGTGTTTATGTTTACAAAGTAAACACGTGTTTTTTGTACGCTGAAATAATTTTGTTAAACGTACTTCTGTATATGACAAAAGCAATAAGATATTATAACTTTTTATTTATAAAAACATCGTGAAGTAGTATTTAAATTTGTATATATTTAAAAAGAGAACTCACGATACAAAGTACACTATACAAATGGGTAAGAAAAGGAAACTTGCTAGTAAAACTGACGATTTTGAATACGACCCAATTCCTCGTCACTTAGTAACATCGCATATAAAGAAACAGGAAAAGCGTCTTATAGTTATATTAGAAAATGCTCAATTGGAGACAGTCAAGGTAAACTTTTGCACACATAACCTTAAAAATTTAAATAATTAAACAATTAATGTCATCGTTTATTTCTTCGTAAGATGCACAAATCAATCGAATCAGTTTATGTATACCTTGGACGGTCTTTAGGGGTACTTATCTGTTTTCTTTGCTGGTGACTGAAAGCTTGTTTAATGATCAAATTTAGTAAGTACGTTTTACAAACGTTTAAGGCTCCTCTTCACATAAGGCCATGATGGCCAATCAAATGATCGGCCATCATTGCCGCCATGATCGGGCAACTCTCCACACAATAGTGAACAATAATTTGGTACTGTCGATACAACGGCGTTTGCGCACGATCATGGCCCATGATGGCCCATCACAGATATTTATGCCCTCTACACTAATGTGCGTGCCTTTAATCGCCCATCATAGCCCATTATGAAGAGGGGAATTTACATTTTGTTGTAGTCGACTAATTAGATTGATTGCTTAATAAGGTGCCTAATAATAAATTGGTATGTTCTGTTTACGTTCCACTACTGGCCTCTCAGTACACGCAGCGTGTGATAATGTTGAGATCGAAAAAAGAGAAGTTTGATCAATAAGAAGAATTAACAGAAGTCAGCAGTCCACACAGTAGGATTCTTGTCAGCCAAAACCCTACCTGTCTTTATATTAATAATAATAGACAATAGTTTTGTTAAATGACAATCAGATTCCACATCCACACAGTAGAGTTTCATCGACTACAATCTAATCAACTTCATACTACACGCAGGAGGTTTAGTAGGTTGCTTTTGGATTACTTCTAGAAATAGGAGTCTAGTGCAGCTGGCCCTTGACCAGAATATAATTTAACATTTTTGCTACATTTTTTGTGGTAGTCTTATAATTTATACATTTTTTTTAGAGGGTAGAACATTTCTCTCCTTCCTCCCTGTATCAAAATGGTGCTGTTCTAACCTATTAGATATAATGCTTGTAGTACAATATGCATGTATGCATTAATTTTCGAACACTGTTTATATAGTTTTCTCAAATCTTATCAAACATTAAAATTCTGATATTTTAGATCTGAATAAATTCAGACAAAAAAAAATCTGCCATTATATTGGGACATTAAAGTGATGTTACCTACATTACTCACTCTGCCACATTGATCAAAATAAATAAATTGGTTTAGTGACATAAACTCTACCTCTGATAAAATTACTATGCAACAATATCTTTCAATGTAATGTTGTATGAGTTCATCCAACAGAAGTGCAAGTCGAGTGTATGTCCTTGTTTTTTCACTTGATCACTTTTTCAGAATTAGTAATGTAATGTTTGGCTTACATGACATCTAGTTAGCTGGTCTAGTCTTCACAGGGGCCTAGATCAACACGGGGGAACTGGTCACTCTTTTGGCCATAAACTAATATGATGCAACTTATAAAACTACATGGATGTCACAAGTGGCATTCTGTATATTTCTTTAAAATTATTGATAATATTGTTGCAGACTGGAAATAGTTTTGAATTGCTAAATTGTGATGACCATGCAAATATACTGCGCAGGAATGGCCGTGATCCTGGATCTTGTCGGCCAGACATAACACACCAATCTTTACTCATGTTAATGGACTCCCCTTTAAACCGGGCAGGACTTTTGCAAGTCTATATTCACACTGAAAACAATGTACTTATAGAAATCAATCCACAGACAAGGATACCTCGGACTTTTAAAAGATTTGCTGGATTGATGGGTTTGTATTAGATGTTTTAAATTATATTCTTTTTTCAACAATGTAATTTTGAAACATTCAGCGTTATGAGAGCATAAAGCTTGATTACTGTATTGAATGACTTGCACACACTTAATTGAAGAATTTTTGTTTTCACATTTTCTTATTTTTACAATGTGCTATTGTTAGCCATGCCATGAGTTAATATTGGTTATTTATTAACTCATTCTAATTTAAGGTATTTATTTAAGATTGCCAGATTAATTTGAGTATTTTATAAAATTGCTAGATTAATTTGCGATTCGAGTAGAACTACTCCATTAGATGTAATGAAATGATTAACATTGACAAGTTCCATCACCGCCCCGTTGGTTGAGTGGTTAGCGAACCTGACTGCGCATCAATGGGGCCCGGGTTCGATTCCCGGCAGGGACAA